>JARVZY010011151.1:0-242000 GCA_030686995.1 Artemisia argyi | reverse complement strand
CAAGTTCAAATTCAAGGTAATCCAAATACAACACCTCCTACTGAACCATTCGTGCGTATACAAACAGAAGCAGATTACACTGATGAAGACAAGACGCAGATCAAAGCTGATGATATGGCAATGCATTTAATCCAACTTGAATTACCACGGGAGATCTTTACTGCGGTCGACAGCTGTGAAACTGCTTATGCTATGTGGGAACGTGTTAGAAGAATATGTCATGGAATAGAAATTGGACAACAAGACGTTGAGAACAAACTTCTTACTGAATGGGAGAACTTTACATCCAATAAAGGTGAACAGATTGAATCTTACTACACAAGGTTTTGCACTTTGATGAATGAGTTAATCAGAAACAAGTTGACACCACGAACAATTGCAACAAACATCAAATTCCTCAATAACCTTCCAGAAGAATGGGGTCGTTATGTTACAATTGTCAATCAAACAAAGGATTTACATAATGTGTATTATGATCAACTCTATGATTTTCTGAAACAAAACCAAGCTAAGGCTAGTGAAGTTAGGAAAGAAAGATTGGCAAAGAATCATGATCCTCTCGCATTAATTGCTAATACACCAACACCATTACCAGTGAACACTCAACAACCATCATCATCTTCCATTCACAACTACATTCAACAACCAACATCGGTCTACCAACAACAGTTCTACCCACAACAACAAGAAGTTATTCCACAACAGCAATACCCACACTTCCAAGAACCAGAATTCACTGACAACAATGAAGCTGCTGCAACATTGACACAAGCGTTTGCTTTTCTGTCAAAGGCATTCCAAGGACGCTATTCTACACCAACAAACAACAACCAAAGGGTTTCATCGAATACTCGCAACAGGCAAATCGCTCAGCCGAGTTTCAATATGGGCAACGGAGGCTAAATGGTTGGAGTTTATGGGAATCAGCAACGATATGCTACTGGATTAAACATGGGCAATCAGAATATGCAGAATGCGGGTTAGTATGCAGGGAATCAGTATGGTCAGAATGCAGGGAATCAGTTGGGTCAGTTTGTTGGAAATCAGAGGGGTCAGAATGTTGGTAATCAGGTAATGGGTAATCAGAATAGAAATGTTGCAGCTCCAGTAGTTAGGAATTTGGGAAATGTGAATCAGGGTAATCCGGTAAAGTGTTTCAAATGTCAGGGTGTAGGTCATATGGCAAGGAACTGTCCTACTAAGCCAAACAAGAAAGATCTAGCGTACTTGCAGAAAGCAGTGCTGTTGGCACAAAAGAATGAGGCAAGATTTCAGTTGAACGCAGAGGAGAATTACTTTATGGCTCTTATGGATGACATGGAAGACAGAGAGGATATCAATGCGAACTGCATATTCATGGCGAATCTTCAGGAAGCTAAGTATGACACGGATTCTGACACACTTCCTGTTTATGACACCAATGCACCATCTGAGGTATCAAATTTCAACACATGTCACAATAATGATATATTTGATATGTCTCCTCATGAGGAACAACATTGTGAGAAGCAAGCATCCACTTATGATACATACCTGGACACACCAAGTAGTAGCAATACTCCTTCAGTGACTCCAGATGTGAATCATAATGGAGGCTTCGTTTCACAGCATGCTGAGAATGATGAGGAAACACGTGCTTTGTTTGAATCATTATTGAATAATTGTCGTATTGAAATTGAAAATGTGAAAAAGGTCAATCGCGATGTTAAGGCCGCGAATGTTAAATTGACCGCTGAGCTTGAGAGTTACAAAGCAAACGTTAAAGCTTTTGAATCTCATAACAAAAGATTGTCTGAATTTGAAACTGGTTATCAAAATTCCGTTTCAAGGGAACAACAATTGCAACTCAAGTTTGATACACTTGATGTTAATTCTTTCAAAAAGATAAAATCTTTAAACGCGGAAATTTCTGATTTACAAAACCAACTTTCTAAACAAAAAACAGCTTATACCAATCTTGAAAAAGAAAGGGATGAGTTGAAAAAGGATTTTGCAAAGAAAGAAGACAAACTTTTGGAAGAAATCGTAGAGTCAGAACACATGATTGCTCATTTAGAAGAATTAGTGGTTAAGTCGGGTCAGTCAAGTCAAACAATGAAAATGATTTCAAATCAAACTAATCCGATTTACCATACGAAACATAAAATGGCTCTTGGTAACAACACCCCTTGTAATCTCAAGAAAGCTCAGCAAGAACAAAATGTTTTGTACAATGGCAATGTGATTTACACCAAACATGATCCTCCCGTCATTCGGGATTATGTGCTAACGATTGAACATGTCGAAGAGAGCATAAATAAAATGAAACAAAAGGATTTGAAACCCATTGATTACAACAAATTGAACAAACTTTCGGGAATTTCTTTTGTTCCACAAACAGAACCATCTGCGTTTTCCATAAAATGACCATTTGCGAAATTCTTGTCTAAAAAGAAAGTTGTTTCCAAATCTCTTTCAAAAATGGAACAAATGTCCTCTAACAACACTTTTAATACAAGTGAGGCTAGAGAAATTCTTGATGACGTTAAAAAGAGAATTCAAGAATTTCAAAATATTGTTGAATCGAAAACTACCATCAATATTAACAACTGGCATTCTAGTTTTCATATCGAACAGAAAAAGGTGTTTCAAAACGAAATTACTATCCCACTGAATAACATCAGTGCAAGGGTAATCCATTTTGAACAAGCTTTCTTAAAAGAAATGGACGACTTTATCAAGGACCACAAATCCCTGGTAAACGAAGCTAATGATACTCGTGAAAACATGAATGTTTTGGAAAACCTAAATGATTCTCTCTTCGAAGCTGTTATGACCACTGACATTATGTCCATCATTTTACAAATATATTCTGTTCAAGACAATGAACGACTAAGAGCTGAGACCTCCGCAATTGTTTCAAAATATGAAAATGCTCTTATAAAGCTTGAAAAAGAAAATGTGTCATATTTTAAACAACTTGATCGAAAAAAAGAAGAATGTAAGTATGAAAAATTGTCGTACGAGCATGCCTACAAGGACATGAAAAGGCAAAATGATCTTTTGAGAGCTCAGCTTGAAAGTATAAAAGGGAAGGGTGTGGATACTAAGTTTGCAAAACCATCGACTTCGGAGAAACCAAATGTTTCAAAGACGGTTGAAAACCAAAAATGTCAATTTCCCGGTTTGCTCCAAAAGTCGATGAGAAAAAGGATTTGACAAAACCAAGCACTCCCCAACCCTTGCCCAAGAAAAAGGAAATTGAAAAGATTGTTGAAAAACAAAAACTGGTTTTTGAAAGTAACACAAATGTGGTTACACCTGGCCGTTCTTGGAATAGAACACCGAATGTGACTACAAAATCTGTTAAGGAATCTGTTGGTTCTAATGACATGGTCCAAAATCACCATCTAGAAGAAGCTAGGAAAAAGGCACAACTTCGTAAAAACGGAATTTTAGGCGCAAAACCTAGTGTGATGAATTCTACAAGATTCCAAAACACTGCTAGTAGTAGTAAACCATTACCTTGGAACTATCTTCAAACTACTAGGGATTGGTTTGCATCTAAGAGTAGTGGCGCAAAAGAGAATGCTAGGAACGTAGAATGCAACACAAAGAATTCCAAAGTCTCATCGAACAACAAACAATTTCCAAAAGACTGTAGTGACAAAATTAAAATTGCTGTGTTAAACAAGAATGTTGAATTTGTCTGTCCTACATATCAAAAATGTGTTTTTTCAGCTAATCACGATGCATGTATTGCACAATTTATCAAGAAAAGAAAGTCAAGTGTCAGGACACAATCCACTAAGACACCTAATCAAAACAAACCCGTTGATAAGCAGCAAGAGGTTAAAAAACCTAATAGGTGGACATCAAAAGGATGTAGTTTTTCCAAGACTGAGACTTCCGCTGCATCTGATAAGAAAACTACGTCTAGATCTTACCTTAGGTGGATTCCTACGGGAAAAGTTTTTAACACAGTTGGTCTTAGATGGATTCCCACAGGAAAGATTTTTGACAGTTGCACAAAGACTAATGATAGTGTACATCATCATGATAAGGAAGAAGAAACCACAACAACCATTGATAGTGAACACCCTCAATGTGAGGAAACATGTACTTCTAACACTATTATTTGTGCAAATTCTTCTTCTGTTGATGCAGGTACTTGTGAAAGTGATGAAAGTTCATACACCCGTTGTGGAAAAGAAGAATTTTATGCCAACTTCACATGTGGAAATCCTTTTCTAACTCCACTCTTAACTCCACTTTTACTTGTCCAAACTTAATTTTTCTATCTTCAAATTCTCTCTGTAAATTAAAAAAAGAAAAACAAAATACAAAATTTGAAAAACCAACAAAAACAAAATACAAAAATATAAAATTTCAAAAATCCAAAAACAATATAAAATCAAAAAATACAAAAATATTCTTCTCACGACATGTCTCTTGTATAAATCAATATTCTGTATGTTTCTAGAAATGTCATTCAACAATGATACGGATATGTACAGATGCTTGAGCGGGAGTTCTTTAAAATGTTTTTCTAAAAGATGTCGTTTCTCAAAAGTTTCTTCACTATGGCTTGTAAGTACTTCAGCTTACAACCCGTGCTTCAAAGTGAAATCTTTTCAAAACTTAAGTCCGGGTATAACAACTCGAAAAGATTTCAAATAAGGACTTAATCAAATGGCTTTCGTATACTTCAGTACGAAACCCGTACTTAAACGATGGCTTCTGGACACATCAGTTCAGGACCCATGCCTCAAAGAAAGGAAAGTGCTTAATCAAAACAAAGATTTCAAATATTTTTTCGAGCACTTATCCTAAAACGAGAACCAAACTCTTATCTGGATTGAGTTTTCTTTAGAAAAACTTTCAAAATCTTTAAACTCAAGACCATGATTGTTGATCTAATGATAAATTAGATTTTTGAAAATCTCTTACATTCTGAGCACCACCTTTTTCAAGATTTTTCAAAAAGATTTTCAAAAGCTATCAAAATTGGTGCTCATCATCAAAAATGACTTGTGTACACCTTACAGTGCACAACTCAAGCTTTCAAAGAAAGGAAAGTGCAACGCAAAAATGGTTTTCATCAAAAAAGTGCACTTATCCTAAAAATGGACACTGTTGGACGCCTAAGTACGGCATTCCTATTCAAACAAAGAGAAGTCTTTGTTTTTCAACAAACCTTGATGCAAAATTCAGCAAATATAAAATTTCTTACTCTTTCAGAATTTTGCTTCAAGAAGACTCCTTCCCTCTAAACTTTAAAAAGTTTAACATTCTCAAAAACATATGCGAGTTTTGAGGGGGAGTATTTCATAAAAACAAAAATGTTCCGATTTCATGCAAAATCAAATCTGCCTTTCTCTCCAAAATCTTTTTTCTTAATCAGTTGATATCAAAAATATCACGATATGCTATTTTTGAGGGGGAGAAGACATGATTAAAATGTGATCAAAGATGTTTAAAGTTTGTGACTGAATCTCAGAAGAGCTCGACTCAGTAAGTACTAATGAATTGACGAAGCTTAAAATGTCAGTAATCGAAAAGACTTGTCCTTGACTGGTAATAATTTCAAACTAGTCCAACTAGTGATGTAAGCGTGTCTCGAATAGGACTTGTCTAAGTAGAGTGTACCATATCGAGAGACTTTCTTTGGACTTGACCAGGACGGGTAATAATTTCAAGCTAGTCTAACTAGTGATGTAAGCGTGTCTCGAATCGGCCATGTTCACTCGAAGTGGATCAATTCAAAAAGTGCAAACTCCTCTCGCATGTGCAAATTTCTTAAAAAATACATTAGCACATGTGAAGGGGGAGTCCTTCAAAAGAAATGCAAAACTCTCGAAGTGTCAACAATGTGTTTTATTATCATAAACACTTTGAGAGATTTTCACAAATGGTTTTATGGCAACAATAGGATAGTCATGAAGATATAAGGTGACTAAGGTTAGGAAAAACCGTCCTATGATCCGCCAGAGCCAGAGGGATATACCCAAGGACAAATCCAATAGAGTAGAATTAGAAGTCCTTAGGTATGATTGAAAAAATGGAGAAAATGAGAAAGGAGAAAGAAGGGGTTGAAGAATTAAAAAGAAAAGTTATGATAAAGGGTGAAAAGAAATAGGCCTCCAAATGTTCAACCATAGGGCAGACACCGGGTTCAATTCGTATGCTACTGGTTGTTGCTAAGGTGACACCGGTATTGAAGATAAAGACGTCATGGACCCAGTGACGCACTGCACTAAACCTTCTAGCCACTCAAGTTCTCTTAAAAGAGCTTGTTTCATTCTCACGGGGAATCGGTGTAATCTATCGACTTGTCTCTTAGAGATGGTTGATATTGAAGCAGGAGACCTCTCCCTAATCTCCGCATAGGAAACCAAATGTGCACTTATCGAGTCTAGAGCCCCGAGATTCATCAAAAGATCTCATAGGAACACATGATATTTCTACACTGGTTGTTCATCATTAAGGACGCCAGATGTAAACTTTAGAGTCCTACGCAGATCTTAGCAATCTGCCAGAACATTTATGAGAAGATTCACTTTTGTGATTCTCAATGATTGAATTGAAATTCCTGCCAGGGTCAACATCAAACAGCCCTGACAGCAGGTCACTTCGGTAATTCTTTATGGGTTACGCTTAGTGTTCGCGGTGGTTTCAAACGGTCTAATGTCGTAGAGTGATCCCCAGCGAGTTACCCAGTCATTGAGCTACTTAGTAGGTCTTGTAAGCTCTCTCGAGAGTATTTGACATGGGAACGGCCATGGTAAGGGTTAGAAGGAGTCTTCACACTATGCTGTTGACGATCTCTAATTCTTATCTGTAAGTACCGGTTGTTTATTACTAACTGTTTACCTGCAGCTATACATCATCTCCATGGTGACAAATTCCACATGCTCATACATGCATCTCGAAGTCAAAGAAAAGTTCTCACAAAGATCAAAGCAAAGAAAGGTTCAAAGAAAGATTCTACGCAATGTGAAAGAATCTACAGAAGTAAAGTGACAAAGATCTGTGTGAAAGAACGGGAACTACAAATGCATGTATCACAAAGACTGAAGATGTATGAGCATGTTGGAATGGCAGACAACTACCAGAAATGCAGAAGTGACTAAAGGCAGATAACTCCACATCACAAAAGAACTAAGAATGATGAAAAGTCAGTAATCAAAGATCACAATGCATGAAGGAGCAAAGACTAAAGACTATTCTACAACGACACACAAAGTTAAAGACGAAGAACACGTAAGACCTAATCACGTGGAGCATCATTCGAATGACCACCCCTTATGGGGAGATTGTTAGCATTAAAAATATATATATATAGAAGTGATGGTCATTCTCATATTGTAACTTTGTGTCATTTGTTAAGATTAGTAATAGTTTAGTCATTGGGCTTTGGACTTGGCAAGCTAATATGTTATGTGCTATGTTACATAAGCCTTGTTATCTAATCATGTAACCAAGTCCAAGCTCAAGCCCATAGAAAGCCTTAGGGCATCTCTTGTATCTTACTATATAAACACCTCAAAGGCTCATTTGAGGTGTGTGCTTGTGTGTGTATTTGTGTGTTTCTCTAATAATATTCTCTCTTCTTTCTTTCTCTACATTCTCTACTTTCTCTCTCTACATACTTGACATATCAAGTCACCAAGCCTATTATGTGTGATAAAGTTGAAAGATTTACGTTCACATATCAAGTCACCATTATGTGTCATAGTATCTTCTAACGCATGTGTTGTTGTATCCATAGGTGGTTGATCGGCCATGGTCTGTGCTTGGTAGCCATGGGCACGCTGGAGTCCCAGGAAGTCGTGGAGGCTTTTGGGAAAGTTGTGGAGTGCGCTATGGCACGTAGCAAGGCGCAGGCTGCAGAAGAGCTTCATGGGAGCAAGCTACTGACGGTGCCACTTGCAGAGGTGCCTGGGTATAAGGCGGATGCTTTTGATGAGCTGGTGGAGGCCATGGAGAAGATGAAGGTCTTCGACTTTCCTTATATCGCCCGCTTAGAGCGTGATCAGGATTATCCGATCAGTGTAATCATGCAGGGCCTGACTCTGGCCAAACACATAGCTGAAGATGCGGAGGCGCAACCTGACTTCTTTTTGAAGCCAGACGAGCCGCAGCTGAAGGTGCCTGTCTTTGCTCGCCCCCGCCACATGCTCGATCCCTTCACTCTTGAGAAGGAGGTTTCTTTGAAGAAATGCTTAGAGGCTTATGAGACAAGAGCTGCACATAAGAAGGGTGTGAAGGGGAAGGCCATTCTCTGCGGTGTTGGCGTAGTCCATCTCCCTGATGGGATTCCCGTTAGCATGCCAACGGTATCTCAGGAGGATAGCAGTCTTTTAAGAAGGCTGAGTGAGGCTGGGGAGTTGGCATCTATAGCTAGTAGCTCAAGTCATAGGCGTGCTCATAGCATTTAGACATGTATGGATTTTTGTGGATGTAGTTTGTATAAACTCATGGTTCGTATAATAATATTCATCGTTTTTGTATGCCTTACTTGTATTATTTGTACTTAGAGTGTTTTCTTTTGTGTAAAAGAGTATCCAAGAGTCAAATTGAAATTGAGACATACAAAGAATGACTTGTATTAAGCACATACCTTAAAAGAAAATCATAAGTGTAAAGATAGACTTGCATTGTGTTGCAAATACTATATCAAATGACCAAGAGTCTTGGCTCGTAAATAGCTAAGCATGTACAGTGTACGTGATGTTGCGCATCCTTCGTGGAATGCGCATTTGAACTTACTCCAACATCTCGAAAGTAAGGCGCTTAGCGAGGATGCGTGATCCAGTGTTGATGGGTTTGCAACCCTCTTACTCAACGAGTTAGTTAGTAGGTTTACTCACCCTTTCTGCCATCGTAGGTCTTAATAAGTGCATGCACGCCATGTAGGAAAAAATATAAAATAACAGTATTGAGACATAAGGACAAATGTAAGCAATTAAGTTAAATGTGTTATGGAGTTAGCTAGAAACCACGACGTTTTATTAATACTTGCAAGTTTTTTAAGATAAAAGACAATTCCTAAAAGAAAAGAAAATTCAAATACAAAAATTTTTGGGCACGTACTAAAGTGCAAGTGATTGTGTCAAAATCAACTTATTATAATATAGTAGTATAGTATCGAAATGATCCGCACAAAATACGGTTCACCCGAGTCGTTTCCGAGTGAAGGTGAATGGAATCAAGAATATTGATTCGTGAAAATCGTGAATTGAGAAGTGATGAAAGTGAAAATAGTGATCTAGTAATTCAAATAATAACAAACAATGATGAATTATGCAAGAAGTACAAGCTAGATATACACTAAAGTTGAAAATGTAAAAACGGAAATGCAAACACGTTTATAAAAACGTAACTTTAATTGAAAAATGATCCTACAAATGTGAAATTATTTTCTAAAAATCTTAAACTAATAAAATGAATTTCCAGAAAAAGAAAATTATTTTTTTGACTTTTCTTTTATTTTCTATGAATTTAGTAATTTTCACAGATTTTTCTGATTTTTTATGGATTTTTATTTATTAAAAAACTATTTAAAAATGAATAAAATCAAGGAAAAATATCAAAACAGCTTGGAAAATTCTGAAAAATTTCCAGAAAATCAAAAATAATAAAATGAGCTTGGAGAAAAATTTTGAAACCAAGATGAACAGTAAAATTGCTTATTAAGTACAAACTGCTTATTCACAAGTGCTTATTTCTAAGCATTTGTGAACCAAACTTATAGAAACTTAAAACACTGATGAAATATGATCAATGATGCTCAGATAATTCAATTTAAGACCAAAGATTGCACATAGATTCACAATATGCTCAATAAGCTAAATGAATAAGCCAATGATATAAGCAGAATCTCAAATAACTTAAGCCAAAAGAAACAGACCAAACACAACACTAAATTCACTATGATGGAACCTAGATAAGCCAAAAAGCACAGGAATAAGCTCAAATTTACTCTAGCAGGCCTAATTTTCCAAAATAGATACTTGTTCAATACACCTAAATAGCAACAGCTTAATAGAAGTCCTAACAAGCTCAAGAGAATGAGCTAATTGGGGCAAAAGTTACTCAAACCAACTGAAATCACAATTCAACTAAAAAAAAGTATCTCCAATCCAATCTATTAACTAAAATAACATCTTGAAATCTGAGAGAAACTGATGCACAGGGGAAAAATAAGCTCAGACTAACAACTTAAAAGCAATATTCTAATAAGCAGATTAGATCTAAACTAACTTTTTTCTTTTTGAAAATAATGAACTGACTGCTCAACTTCTAGAATTAACAAATCACAGGTAATTCCAATTAATAATGTCATCTAGAACTTAGTTCAAACTTTGAACCAAAAACTGAGTACAAAAACTTTTGACTTTCTGTTTTGACAAAGAGTTTGACCAAAATGAAATTTGATTAACCAAGTTTTACTGAAAATGATATTCGAAGCTAATACAAGATTAAAATAAGCTAGAATTTCTGCTAATGCAACCTATACTATTAACTGTTATGCAAATAAGATGAAAACAAAAGTGATTTTTATTTTTAATGAATGAGCAACTATTTTAATGATTGAATAAACCTAAATGCAGCCTAAGTATGAAGTTTGAACCAACAAAATCTTCTGAAATAGCCTAGACATCCGCAAATTAACTAGATCCAAACACCCCTAAATACTAGCAGTTAACTATTAAACAATCATACACTCCAAAAGCTCTGATCCTCAAATTCAATCAGCATACAAACCACTGTATGAAGCACAATACACAACCAAATTCAAACCTGCTTCAATAGAAATACAAGAACACAGATCTACTCTTATGACAGATAACTAAAAAACTATGCAACTCAGTAATAACAACTCAGATGAATCAATCAAACTCAAATTCAACAATTACAATAACTACACTATCAAATAGATCAAATCAACAGCTAATCTTACTAATCTAAACAGATTCAAACAGATATGATCAAACTAATATCAGAACTTAAAATTCAAGTAAAACTCACAATGAAACTTCACTCCAGCCAAAATAGGAGTGATTCACTAAGCTAGCATGTCTTTTAGACAGGCTGGGACCTTCCTTGACTGTCCCAATCTATCTCTAACTCCAAAATCCACAAAATCAAAGTCTGTTGACTTTTATTGACCAAACAGAACTTGTCACCAAACTGCTATTCTCCTTATATCTAATAACTCTCACTACAACTAGAAAGCTGAAATGAGTATTGCATTAAGTGAATAAGCTTGATTGCAAGCTGAGAATAGTATTTACCAATATATTTTTGAGATTTTTATGTTTTTTTTTATACTTTTTTTTATATTTTTTCTAAATTTTTATGAAAATAAATCTGTAACTAGTTTAAACTTCTGAATTTATAGAAACTAAAAACAATTACTCTAAATGAACTTTCTGATTCAGAAATACAAGTAAAAGCTTGTTTATAAACTAATAGTAAAACAGATTATGAAATTGAAACAAAATTAAAGGAAAATGAACTTGCCTTTTATTAAAAAAATGAATTACAATTACAGAAAGTAAACTGATTTAAACTAAGATTATTCTACAAATATTTTGACAGCATTTCTCTATCTAAAACTACACACTACATAAGCTGAAAAATGATACTATTTATAGAAGGAATGAAGGAGTTGGGGTCTCAATGCCAGGTTGGCAATCCTGGTGCAACTTGTGCTTCTTCTAAGCATATCTCAGCCCTTTGATCATAATGTGCTTCTTTAATCTAACCACAACCCTTAGATGAGATGATGAGACATGGCTCATCCAATAATATTATGCCATCTGTCCCAAACGTGCATTCTCTCTGACATGTGCTGACATTCTTCTAGAAGACGAATCTAAGGCTGAAAGAATGATGTGTCATACCCAATTGTTGCCTGCCAAGTGTCCACACAGCTTCATATATTCTCTCTGACACGCCTCTGTCACGTGGGATATGTTTCTAGAACTACCGATGATTGGTTCATAATGGTTGATTGATATGGCTTGAGTCAATTGAGCCAATTGACTCAATTAGGGTTCATGATATCTTGGGGGTTCTGGGTTTGGTGAATTTTTGGGGTAAAAGGGCGGGTGTGGGTTTTTTATTAGTAATTTGACCCTGGCTTGACTTTGACAGAAGTTGTAAGGCTTTGACCCAGGAGTAATTGGGCTTGGATTTGAGATTGGATTTGGGCTTTTCATTGGACTAGCTCTTGATATTATTTGGATTTTCAGCTTAAGTATTAAGGACCAAGTATGAAACTCATGAAACATCAAGGACTAATTCTGCCAATGAAACTCATGAAACATCAAGGACTAATTCTGCCAATATTCAATAATATTTCCCAAGGGCACCAAATGTGATTTTTTGATTCATAAAGGACCATTGCTGTCACACTTTGAAAGATGTCATCCAAGGACTAATGTTGCCAGATTCTGAAACTTAGAGGACCAATCTTGCAACATCATGAAACTTCATCCAGGGACCAAACCAGATAAATCTCTAATCTTTGAGGACTACTTTTGACTTAAGAAGCTTAGCATTGACTTTCTGACTCGTTCTACTCTCGTGCTCGTTCTTTGCCGGTTTGTTGTTTGTTTTTCATCATTTTGTGAAATATCCGTACCTGCACATTCACAAACATAAAAACATATATTCTTTGTCATTTGTTAGCATAATTAGTGTATTTGGGTTGGTTTTTGACTATGAAAAGGTATGTGAATTAACACATACCAAAATCTCCCAGACTAAGACATTGTCGTGTCCTCACGCAATGTGATCAATTCATGCTTTTGGGATAAATAATTTCATAACTCTTCCTACTGATTTTGTAAAGTAGCAAGGAGGTTCAAAATAAATTACAAATTCATTTATTCCCGCAAACGCCCCGTTTTCCAAAATTCTTCTTTTATTCCACTTTCGCTTCTATTTTTGTATTTTTCATACTTCATACTTGTGACGGTTTGTTGAACTTTCATTATTTTGCAATAATTTTTAGGGTCAACGAGTAGAAACACTTCTCATTAAGAAGTGACCATACGGATAAAAATCGTCATCCTTGATTTTTCACAAGCCCCCAAAGTAAGCGTACAAACGAGATCACAACTTATCTACAAGTTGGATGCTAACACTACTCATAAAAGTTACTTGTGGAAACTCCTTATTCCCATGTCCTAAGTTTTTGTATCTCAATATTTTATTTTTGTTGAGAAATGAATTGCTTCATATTTTCTCGTTTCAATACTTTTAATTCCGATAGTGACACCTAAGTTTAAACGATAAGTAGTTTTCCATTTTCTCTTAAGAACCACTGCAATAGAAATTCGGTCCACATCAAGGAATTTTGGTACATACAGTATCATAAATATAAGTTGCGGAGTACTACACGTGCACCTCAAGTGTCCAATTCAGAATCATACACATGCACCTCACGCGCCAACAACTTATTTACATTCAAACTCTTATTCAACATAACTTTCAACTTTTTCATTTTTCACTTTTTCACTTTTTTCATACTTTCTCATATTTTTCACTTTTTCACTTTTTTTCATACTTTCTCATAACATCAATGGAAGCTTATCGGGTAGCTTCAAAACCACATACATAATCAACTTTTGACTTTTAATTTTTTTATTTTTGCTCTTATTTTTGATGTTCCTTGATATGTACCCAACTTTTAAAGCAAAAATTCTCTTAAGAAAATAAAGAACTAAATACTATTCAAACCTAAATACCACTAATTAACCTAGAACATCTATTATATATTGGTGACGTATTTTATGGGAGTAAAAAGCCACAAGTACGTTCCATGAGCTCTAAAGAGAACCAACTACTCCACGTTTAGCATCTAACTTCTAAATAAACTCTATCATTTCTCGCTCTTTGCAATTTTTTTTCTTGGTACACATGGAAACCAGCAAATACTTAGCCGATAATCAGCCACGCATATATAAAGTCAGTTACGAAAACTTGCAAATTCTAGAAGAAGAATTCGCGTTTTCTAGTTCCTGATGTAAAAGACTAGCGAAAGCTTTTAAGCTGCACATGTATAAAGTCAAGTACGGGAACTTGCAGATTCTTAAGAAAGAATTCGCATTTTATAGCTCCTGGTGTACAAGACCAGCACAAGCTTATGTGATTATCATTGGTTAAGGGAACAAGCTAGGGCTCAACACGCCTGGTCAAGTTAAAATATTTATTCCTACTCTCGCCAGCAAGAAAGTCAACAAGGTGTCAAACACTTTTTCATCGATTTTTCTAAAATTTTTCAATTTTTCAATTTTTTTATTTTTGGTGGAAAAACGGAGTTTCAAGAGTGCACGACATGGTGAAAAATACAAGGTCAAATCGAATCGATGATTCACCCTCCCCCGACTAGAATTAAACATTGTCCTCAATGTTTTGTGGGTTAAGGCAATCCTTAACAAAAATCTAGGGCCATTTATTAATTATGCCAAAGAAAACATTAGTTGATAAGATTTACGGATATAGGATTTCCAAAAACATCGATGAAATGAGACTCGAGTGGAGAGAAGATAACGAGCACGAGAGTCATCATAAATCACAGACAATCCTAAACAAACATCACAAACAACCACGGAACAAAAGAGTAGAAGAGGCACCCCCTCCTCATGTTATTTGTTAGAAATAAGAAAAATAAGAAGATGAAATTGGATAAGCATGGGTTGCCACCCACGAAGCGCTTTGTTTTTGATTTCCGAGTCACGTAGCTTGACTCGATCCCTGAATTCAATCATCCTTGGGGAAAGTTTGGAGATCCGGGACTACCATGGTTGGTACGTCCCCTCCGAAATAGTGTTTCAAACGGTGACCATTCACCTTAAAGTTGGGACCATCGGGTTGAGCTAACTCAATGGTACCGTAAGGGAATACTTGGGTTATGGTGAATGGTCCAGACCAATGGGTTTTAAGCTTACCCGAGAAAATCTTCAAACGAGAGTTAAAAAGAAGAACTTGATCACCAACGTTGAACACGCGGTCTTTGATCTTGGCATCATGAAGTCTTTTTGTTTTCTCTTTATAAATCAAAGAATTCTCGTAAGCTTGATCACGTAGTTCGACTAACTCATTCAATTGAACTTTTCGGTGATCACCTGCGGTTTTCAAGTCAAAATTGGCATGTTTTAAGGCCCGGTAGGCCTTGTGCTCAAGTTCTAGGGGCAAATGACAAGCCTTCCCGTAAACCAGCTTATATGGAGTACACCCAATGGGAGTTTTGTAAGCGGTCTGGAAAGCCCATAAAGCATCGTCTAATTTATCGGCCCATGAGGCACGGTGCTCTCCTACTGTCCTTTCTAATATCCTTTTGAGGCCATGATTGGACACCTCCACTTGACCACTAGTTTGTGGATGATAAGCTGTAGAAAGACGATGTGTGACACCATATTTAAGCATTACTTTGGCAAATTGGTCATTGCAAAAATGGGTCCCACGATCACTTATGATGGCTCGAGGTGCACCAAATCGGGCAAAGAGACTTTTCAAGAACTTAACAACTACTCGGGCGTCATTGGTGGGGAGCGCCTTCGCTTCAACCCATTTGGACAAATAATCGACGGCCACGAGATTTTACTTATTTCCTCTTGATGACGGGAATGGCCCCATGAAATCGATGCCCCAAACGTCAAAAATTTCACTGATGCGTGGGAATTGCACCAGGCTTTACCTCTCAAGGAATCTTGAGAAGCTTGCAACCCCCACCAGGCAGTGTACCTGATCGTTGTAGTATAGTATAGTGACAAGTACCGGGGGATTGATCGTCCAGCTAGGAATAGTGCCGTTAGGATTGAAATTAATCTAACTAGGTCTAAAGGTGAAGGATGATTCTTTTTATGTTTTTATATTTTATGAAAAGCAAGTAAAAATCTCAGGTATTGGGAGAGTGGGCGGAATTAGTTGCTAATCAACTAACCTAAATGCTACTAATTAAACTAATAAACAAGAAAATAAACTAAGGTTCTACAAGATAAGTGAAGCATGTCTACCTATGATATGTTACTCCTTGCTAGCTATCCATTTGTACCTATTGAATTGTTACACCTTGTTTTAATTGACAGGTTGTATTCCTTAATACCATTCATGGGGTGGCGTACTTACTTCCCCAATCCTATAAGCTCCTACTTCACTCCTATGTCGAGCCTGCAAGAAGCTCCTAACATGGGATCATTAGAATTTACTCATGCATTAAATACAACCAATAAAACCTAGTACACATCGGTTCATGTTTCCTAAGACGTTCAAGCATGTTACCAAATGGAGATCTGCCAGTTTTCTTAAGCCTAACATTGATGAGACATTCAATCAAAACAAGAATCAATAGGAAACAAGAATTATAAACTAAACCAACTAGATCTATTGAAGTTTTCACGCCTTAATTGATGGAGATAGACACACACATCAACAAGCCCCTCATTGATGGAGATAGACACAAACATCAACAAGAAATCAATGAGATCTAATCAATTATACACAAGTTTCACACAATCATAAGTAGACACAAGGTGAATTAGCAAAACATAATCAAAGAAGAGCAATCAACAATGATAATGGAAAACATAATTAAGATAGAATCAAAAAACCAATACATGATGTTTATGGAGTGATTGAAACCCTCTAATTTGTTGGTAAAACACCTACCTAAACCCAGGAATCGACCTTAGGGTTTAGGGCTTACAAAAAGTGAAGTTATGATGTTATATTTATAGGCTTATTTCTGCCCGGCCCATCTTGACGGTGTCAGCCCGTTTCTCTTGACGCCGCCACGACCATTTTTTCACCAAATTGTAGATCTCTTCGTCCTCTTCGTGTGGGCTTTTAAATCACCTAAATCCGAGTTCGTATGCAAAAGTTATGATCAAAACAATATCAGCTACTCCGCGCGCAAGTTTTGACAAGTTAACACGTGACGGCCTTGGGTGACGCCTTCACGTTTCTTCTGGGCCGTCACCACTTTTACTCTTGACGCCGTCAAGATTTTCTTCTTGACGCCGTCATACACAGTTCCCATCATGGAAAATTAAGTCTTTGGCGTTTTCTTCACTTTTATGCTCCAAAAACGTCCGAATTGCTTCCTTTTCCAGATTTCACTCCCAAAGTACCTAAAATCACAAAAGGAACGATTTAGGGTAATATTTGATCAAATAAATTCAATTCCGGGCTTAAATGACCCCCTAAAAAGGATCATTTTTTGCCTCATCATATACCTTTACACTTGAGATTTGCTTGTCCTCAAGCAAATGCGCTTTTATTCTACTCAAAATACAAGTTAGGGGTCGTTTAACACTAATATAAAAGTAATTACAACAAATAATCGTTCCACTAAAGACCAAAGACAAGCACGGAGGTCATACACTAGCACCTCACAAATAGTGTTTAGATACTCACATCTCTCGGGTGTAATAAAGTATATCTCACAATATGGAAATGGAAAATATCTCTCACTACCTGTCATAGAAAAATAGATTACCATAGGCTTGGGAAAGGATCAAACCTCCACCACTTGGCGTAAGCACCTAGGATAAACTATCAAAGAGGTCTTTCAAAGTGTTATAACGTTAGGTGTAGGGATATGGAATACACGGTTTTGTTAGATAAAGGCAATCTTTACTGGTGGCGAGTTAATCATCTTGGTTAATTACATGTACAATATGGCGTTGCTAAGCCAAGACTCGACTCGACTTAAGCTAATGAATGAAAAATAACGAAAACATAAAACAAACATAAAATGAAATGGGATGGTAGTCTGTATGTTTTTCTCTCTCTCTCTCTCTCTCTCTTTTTTTTTTTTTTTTTTTTTTTTTTTTTTTCTAATATTTTCGATTTTTTTTCATACACTCTTACCCTACCATCCAAAATAATACATCATAGGGAATGAACATTCCCCTTACACTTGAATATTTACATACTTTATAATAAACTAATCTAATGACTCGAATTAAGATAATCAAAACACTTGGAGTACTTTTAAGATTAACGCATATATGGGGGTAATAATATGATATTCTTCCCCATTACTCCATAACACAAGTACTTTACCCATGAGTCCCAATCGTCCCAAAACAATATGTACAAGGATATGACTCGACTTAGCAACCATGTAATCAATTAGATAATTAACTAAGGGTTTAAACATGTAACAATAATGCACTAAAGATGAGTGCATACACGGAAGGCAAGGCGATTTGGGTGTACATTTAAGTGGGTTGTAACAAATTCTTCCTTTAAGTAAGATGCTTAAAGTTAGAAACGAAAAGATAGGCTCGGAGGGGTGTACTAGGGGTTTCGTGTACTAAAAATGAGTACAACGCTAAGGTGTGGGAAAAATTAATTGACTTTACTAGCCAAGTAATATGACTTAAATGGTCAAGTAATTATGATACGGGTTTAACACAAGGGTGATCCTAATGCCTCTTATCATGTAGTAAATCCTACTACACGAATGTCGTCTCACTAGCGGTCTCGGGATGCATCACTAACGCAAGTTCTAGAATCTAAATGCTACCGGTACACTCATAAGCACTAATAGTAAATGCTTTTCCTATCAAATCTAAAGGCGAACCTCACATATTTGGGTGGAAAATTTTTCTGAATAGTACGGTTTTGTGCTAGTCATACGAATCCTATCCATGAGACGCTTGCTAAGGCAAAAGTTTCACTCCTAAATGTTGTAAACAAATTTTAAATTTGGCGCTAAAATTACACTAACAAGTATTTCTCTTAGTTTTATTACACACCTACCATCAAACAAACAAACTCAAGTGCAAGTATATCCTATAAGGTATCATCATTTCCCTCCCCTTACACTTAGGATGAACATTGTCCCCAATGTTCAATTAAAGAATTTAAAAGTAAAACAGGTAAAAGAATAAAAGCAAATACTCCCCTGATTCGTTCGGTGTGGATAGTGTGGTAACAAGGTTAGATCTTCCCTCCAAGAAAATGAACAATCAAAGCTTCCCTTCTAGAAATATAAATCATCTTCTTGTCATATATACCCTGTTAAACTTGAGAAAACAATCACAAAAACCCAAAGAATCAATCCGAACAAAGAAAACTCACAACTAGATGCAATTCCAGACTTAGGAATAAAAACAAAACAATTAAAGATATAATGCTTGTGGAATGAATGTTTGCAGATTTCCTGGAGTTTATAAAATTACACTAACAAGTATTTCTCTTAGTTTTATTACACACCTACCATCAAACAAACAAACTCAAGTGCAAGTATATCCTATAAGGTATCATCATTTTCCCTCCCCTTACACTTAGGATGAACATTGTCCCCAATGTTCAATTAAAGAATTTAAAAGTAAAACAGGTAAAAGAATAAAAGCAAATACTCCCCTGATTCGTTCGGTGTGGATAGTGTGGTAACAAGGTTAGATCTTCCCTCCAAGAAAATGAACAATCAAAGCTTCCCTTCTAGAAATATAAATCATCTTCTTGTCATATATACCCTGTTAAACTTGAGAAAACAATCACAAAAACCCAAAGCATCAATCCGAACAAAGAAAACTCACAACTAGATGTAATTCCAGACTTAGGAATAAAAACAAAACAATTAAAGATATAATTCTTGTGGAATGAATGTTTGCAGATTTCCTGGAGTTTATAAAACTAAAGAATCAACAAAAACTTTAAGACGCCGTCAGAAGTGACCTGCAGAAATCTTTACGTTAAGTTTCCGGAAAATTTCTGGAAAAAACTTATGTCCTACTTCCTAGAAAATCCTGCAAAACATCATTATGACTCGATACAAGCATTTGACTCAAACAATTACTAATATACATGTTCATTTAATATTGTTGTGGATCATGCTCAATTTCGTTCTTATAAACAAATTTGGTTCTCCCCTTACACTTAGCTTTTGCAAAATACCTTTATATGTAATTAAGACGAAGTTAAAAAAAATAAAGCATTTTCACAATTTACTTTGAAACATGAACCACAAACAATAAAAATAAATCATGCATACGGAAACAAATAAAATCAAATAAACAAACAAACAAACAAATAAATAAAGCTTGGGTTGCCTCCCAATAAGCGCTTGTTTTTGTTCGAGTCACGAGCCTGACTCTACCCTTATTTAACGGAAATAGGGGAGGTTTTCCCTACACTTAGGATTAAGTGTGGGTGAAAGTAGCGATACACACCCTTAGGGTGTGAATATGCCACGTGAGATGAAGGGGGTGAGTGAATGGCTTCCTTCATCCTAAAATTACCCGGATAATATTGGTTGATAGGTGGGTCGGTTCCTCTTTTGTCTCCTAGAAATATATCTAAGGATGGAAAGGTGTGTAAAGATTGAGGTTCCAGTTCATCAACACTAGGAAATTCCCTAGAACTAGGAGTAAGGTTATCACTACAAGTATTCAAACCTATATCCTCAAGTGGTGCCTGGTCCAAGGGTTCTACCTCCATCGGAATTCCTAAAGTTTCTTCTATTTCTTCCGGATAAGTCACGGGCGGTGTGTGTGCGTCAAATGATGGTTGAGTATTTTGTGGGCTTATGTTATTTACCTCATCACTCCATGTGTTAATATCACCTATATCCTCAACATGTGTTTTATTATAATCTAGCCCTAACATTCTCCCAAGTATCTCACGTGCTTCTCTAGGCATCTCAACTTCTATGTCCGAATCATAAGGATCATCCTCAATATTCTGACTGCTATATACAAATTGTCCAAGAGATTCATCATCCGTTTCTTGAGATTCATCATCATCGATCATAAAACCTATGTCTTTTTGATCAATGTGGTCATGCTCGGCTAAATCTTCCTCAATTGTTTTCTTAGGTAGTGATAAAAGCAAACCTATTGCTTCATCCAACTTATGGTTTATTGCTATAGCTCTATCCACAATTCCTTGGCAAACTAGGTCGCTTTTCCTATTGGCCTCACTAAAACTAGATCTTAAACATGGAGGTTGTTCATAAGAATCTATCCTAGGTGAAGGCTCATATGATTCATAGGTGTCTCTAAATGAGGTATTTTGAACTCTTTGGTGTTCTAGCCACTCAACCTTATCTTGCAATCTTAGAAGTCTAAGTGTAAAGTCCATTTGAAGCAAATTACAAACAAAATCACAAAGAAAAGATAGATTACGAGAAAGCTACAAAATAAAAAGAAAAAAATCTCACTTGATAGGAATCTAATGAGTAGACCTAAAAAAATCAAATTCAACCTAAACAATAACTATTCCCCGGGCTGCGGCGCCAAAAACTTGATGCGTGGGAATTGCATCAGGCTTTACCTCTCAAGGGATCTTGAGAAGCTTACAACCCCCACCAGGCAGTGTACCTGATCGTTGTAGTATAGTATAATGACAAGTACCGGGGGATTGATCATTCAGCTAGGAATAGTGTCGTTAGGATTGAAATTAATCTAACTAGGTCTAAAGGTGAAGGATGATTCTTTTTATGTTTTTATATTTTATGAAAAGCAAGTAAAAATCTCGGGTATTGGGAGAGTGGGCGGAATTGGTTGCTAATCAACTAACCCAAATGCTACTAATTAAACTAACAAACAAGAAAATAAACTAAGGTTCTACAAGATAAGTGAATCATGTCTACCTATGATATGTTACTCCTTGCTAGCTATCCAATTCTACCTATTGAATTGTTACACCTTGTTTTAATTGACGGGTTGTATTCCTTAATACCATTCATGGGGTGGCGTACTTACTTCCCCAATCCTATAAGCTCCTACTTCACTCTTATGTCGAGCCTGCAAGAAGCTCCTAACATGGGATCATTAGAATTTACTCATGCATTAAATACAACCAATAAAACCTAGTACACATCGGTTCATGTTTCCTAAGACGTTCAAACATGTTACCAAATAGAGATCTGCCAGTTTTCTTAAGCCTAACATTGATGAGACATTCAATCAAAACAAGAATCAATAGAAAACAAGAATTATAAACTAAACCAACTAGATCTATTGAAGTTTTCACGCCTTAATTGATGGAGATAGACACACACATCAACAAGCCCCTCATTGATGGAGATAGACACAAACATAAACAAGAAATCAATGAGATCTAATCAATTATACACAAGTTTCACACAATCATAAGTAGACACAAGGTGAATTAGCAAAACATAATCAAAGAAGAGCAATCAACAATGATAATGGAAAACATAATTAAGATAGAATCAACAAACCAATACATGATGTTTATGGAGTGATTGAAACCCTCTGAGTTGCTGGAAAAACACCTACCTAAACCCAGGAATCGACCTTAGGGTTTAGGGCTTACAAAAAGTGAAGTTATGATGTTATATTTATAGGCTTATTTTTGCCCGGCCCATCTTGACGGCGTCAGCCCATTTCTCTTGACCTCGTCATGACCATTTTTTCCCCAAATTGTAGATCTCTTCGTCCTCTTCGCGTGGGCTTGTGAATCACCTAAATCCGAGTTCGTATGCAAAAGTTATGATCAAAACAATATAAGCTACTCCACGCGCAAGTTTTGACAAGTTAACACGTGACGGCCTTGGGTGACGCCTTCACGTTTCTTCTGGGCCGTCACCACTTTTACACTTGACCCCGTTAAGATTTTCTTCTTGACGCCGTCATACACTGTTCCCAGCATGGAAAATTAAGTCTTTGGCGTTTTCTTCACTTTTATGCTCCAAAAAACGTCCGAATTGCTTCCTTTTCCAGATTTCACTCCCAAAGTACCTAAAATCACAAAAGGAACGATTTAGGGTAATATTTGATCAAATAAATTCAATTCCGGGCTTAAATGACCCCCTAAAAACGGATTATTTTTCGCCTCATCATTCACAAACTTGAATAGCATTTTGTGGCATTTCATCTTTTTGGGAAATTTTCCCTTGACGTTGGCAAGAATCGCATGATTTCACCAATTCATGGGCATCCCGATATATCGCGGCCAATAAAAGCCGGAATCAAATACTTTCTTTGCGGTGAAGTTGACACCATGATGTCCCCCCGTGGGTACACTATGGCATGCCTTAAGAATTTCAACGGCTTCCGTATCATGAACACACCGCCGAATCACTTGATCTGCACAGACTTTGAACAAATAGGGGTCGTCCCAAAAATAATGTTGGACATCTTTAAAGAATTTCTTCTTTTGTTGGGACGACATCGCTTTCCTAATGAAGTTCCCTGTATGGTAATTCGCAAAATTGGCGAACCATGGGGTAATTTGGTCAATTTTAGTCACACTCCCAAGTGTCTCGAGAGGAAATGTTTCGGTGATTTCCTTATTCTCAAGAGCACTTTGATGGGGGTTCTCAAGTCGTGAAAGGTGATCAGCAGCAAGCTTCTCAGCTCCTTTTTTGTCTCGAATTTCGACATCAAATTCTTGGAGCAAAAGAACCCACCACATTAAGCATGGCTTAGCATCTTGCTTTGCCATTAGGTATTTTAAGGCCAAATGATCCGTATACACTATGCATTTCTTAAGGAGCAAATAAGGTCTGAATTTCTCAAAAGCATAGACAACCGCTAACATCTCTTTTTCGGTAGTTGTGTAGTGATGTTGGGCGTCGTTCATGGTCTTACTTGCATAGTGTATCGGTTGAAAATAATATTCTTACGTTGCCCCAGAACTGCACCAATGGCATAATCGCTAACATCGCACATTAGTTCAAATGGTAAGCTCCAATCGGGGGCAACTAAGATTGGTGCCTCCGTTAACTTCTTCTTCAAGAAATTAAATACGTCGATGCATTCATTTGTGAAGTTAAATGGAGCATCTTTCTATAAAAGGTGGGTCAGAGGCCGGGCTATTTTGGAGAAGTCTTGAACAAAACGTCGGTAAAAGCCAGCATGACCAAGGAAACTTCAGATTCCTTTGACGGTCGTAGGATGAGGTAGCTTAGCAATAACATCAACTTTTGCACGATCTACCTCAATCCCAGATTTGGAGATTTTATGGCTATGGACTATGCCTTCTTTAACCATGAAGTGGCACTTCTCCCAATTTAGAACTAAATTAGTGTTTTCACACCGAATTAGCATATTCTCTAAATGGGAGAGGCAAGAGTCGAAAGAATTTCCATAGACGGAGAAGTCGTCCATGAACACTTTCATGGTTTTTCAATCATATATGAGAAAATGGCCATCATACACTGTTGAAACGTGCCTGGAGCATTACATAGGCCAAAGGGCATTATACGATAGGCAAACGTTCCATACGGGCAAGTAAAAGTGGTATTTTCTTGATCCTTGGGATCAATGGGAATTTGAAAGTACCGAGAAAAGCCATCCAGAAAACAATAGAACTCATTTCCCGCTAATCGTTCATTTGGTCCATAAAAGGGAGCGGGAAATGGTCTTTTCGGGTTGCGTCGTTCAACTTGCGGTAATCGATACAAACTCTCCATCCGGTCACAAGTCGAGTTGGCATAAGCTCATTATCGTCATTCTTCACAACAGTGATTCCGCCCTTCTTTGGGACACAATGAACCGGGCTAACCCATGAACTATCCGAGATCAGATAAATCATTCCAGCGTCAAGGAGTTTTATAACTTCCTTTTTGATCACTTCGTGGATTTGTGGATTAACCCGTCATTGTTGTTGGACGGAAGCTTTGTGATTATCTTCAAGTAGAATATTATGGGTGCAAAATCGAGGGTCGTTCCCTTAATGTCGGAGATCTGCCAAGCAATCGCACTTTTATGCTTCCTAAGCACATCTAAGAGTCGTGTCTTATCCTCATCTTTAAGGACTTTTGATATTATGACGGGCAATTTATTATTTATTTTCAAGTATGCGTATTCGAGATGAGGAGGCAAATCCTTGAGCTCGAGATCCGGAGGATTCTCAATAGACGGCTTTACTTCTTTTACGTCTGCCATTTTTAGGTCCATCGGAGGGGAAGAAACAATCAGGTTTTCATTTAACAATTTTTCAATTAATAAAATGTCCCCCTCCGGATCAAAGTCAGAATTATCAATTTCTGGTGAAACTGAATCATTTGAAAGACAAGTTCTGATTTCTTCCCAAGTGAGATCACTTCCCTCAAATGGAGTGAGGGAAGGGGAAGAATCGGAGACGATCGGTTCAAAAGAAGGAGTGGGATTGCCACTCGAAGCATTGTCGGTAAAACCAAGAAGTTCTTGAGAATACTCCTCCGTAGCTTCATCAATTACATTGATTCGGTGACGGAAGAAACATCGTAATCGGAGGAGTATCTCGCGGTTTGGTTAAGATTGAAAGTAACGGCTTCATTTTCAACACGTAAGGTAATCTCCTCGTCGTATACATCAATTAAAGCATGACCGGTCCGTAGGAATCCTCTATTGAGAATGAGAGGAACCCGTGGATTGGCATTAAAATCAACAACCACAAAATCTGTAGGGAAATTGAATTTCCCAACATTGACAAAAATATCCTCAGCTATACCAATTGGACGAGACATAGATCGGTCAGCAAGCTCGAGGATCATAAGCGTCGGTGTCAAGTTAGGGAGAGACAACTTTTTCCAAATTGACAATGGCATTAGGTTAATGCTAGCACCAAGATCGGCCAAGGCGAAGCATTGAACCATACCCAAAAAATTGCATGGAATGAGAAACTTGCCAGGGTCTTCAAGCTTTTCAGGTAGCTTTTTAAGAAGAACCGCCGAGCAATTCTCATTCATTTGAGTCTTTGACATTTCAAACAACTTTTCCTTATTATTCAAAAGACCTTTTAGCATCGAAGCAAATTTTGGTATCAAAAGTATTGCATCCGCGAGACTTATATCAAAATGTAATTCTTGAAAAATCTGATAGAACTTTTCCATTTGGTTTTTATTTTTCTCGCGGTGCTTTTGTTCATTTAAACGTGACGGATAAGGCAACTTTGTTTTAACCGGAATTTCTTTTCAGTTTCATTAACAACTTTTTCTTTTCCTTTAGACGTCAGGACCACCGGACGTTGGATGTCTTCGGTCCTTCCATTATTAATAGGAATTTCCGTATCCGTTGTCACATCGGGTTCACGGGCGACTACCTTAGGAGGAAGAGAAGAAGAGGCAGTCGGAGCCGTTGGTCCATCACAAGAAACACCACTCCTTGTCATGATCGCTTTTGCATCGCCCCTCGGGTTAGCGATCGTGTTGCTTGGCAAAGTTCCAGAGCCCGAGGGTCGATCATTTAAACGCTTGTTGAGATCGTTGATTTGAGTAGCAAATAACCTTGTTGTTTCATCATGTTTAGCCATTAAAGCTTGTTGACTTTGAATTAATTGCTTAATCAACTCATCCGTGGGCGATGGATTTGGAATAACACCTTGATTTTGATTATTGAAAATTTGCCCACGGTTTTGAAAATTGCCATTATTCTGATTTCCATGATTATTATTCTGAAAATTCCCTTGAATCCGGGATTGGTTTTGATTTCCCTGAAAATTCTGATTGTGGTTAACACCTTGGTTTTGAAAACCTTGATTTTGTCGATTTTGATTTTGATTAACTTGATGTGTACGGTTTTGCACATTGTTGTTATGATTCTGATTTTGAAAACCGGGTGGTCCAAGATAATTGCTCGAACGGTAATTGAGAAGATTTTGATCTCCTTGAAGAGGTGGGTAACCGTTTGTCACACCCCCAATTTACCTGACTTGCAGCGGAATGGAATACCTGGGGGTGTCTGTCATAGCACCACAGTTACAGTTACATTGAACGACCTAAAGTGTCGTTTGGAAAATACTGCATTTGATCATTGAAATAATTCAGAGTTTACAAAATGAGGTCCCCAAAATGTGTTGCAAGTTTATGAAAACAAGTCATACTAGATCAAACGTTTACATAAGTGCATGAAATAATGATGAGACGCGTCGACTCCGCGACTCCATGAAGGTCCAAATGCATGTCACATGAGCTACCTTAATAACCTGAAATACATTGCTAAAACGTCAACACGAATGTTGGTGAATTCCATAGGTTTGTAAAATGTACTGATGTACGGCCACCACAAGTAAAAGTGCAAGATAAAAATCTCATGAAAATTGTACAATAGCCTTAAGCTCATGACACCGAAGCTATGACTGATGAAATTCTATGCCCCTCCCGAATGTTCTGCCGAAACATTCAAATGTAAAAGACATGACATGCATCCGCTTACTGTTGGTATCCACTACCACGGATGGAGGCGTCACCCTCGATAGATCTATCCACTCACTCTCGCTTAACGGTAAATTAACGGTTCATGATGTTACAGGGGACTTTTCACATGGCAAGGTAACTTAAGCTATGTACATGTTTGAATACTTGGGCTCGTACTAAAATGATTGGTGCAATGTATTCCCCCCGTGGGATTTGAAAACAATCAAAAATATTGTATTGAAAACGGGGCTATGAAAACTCACCTCAACTGATGAAACTGTGATGAAATGAAATGAACACCAATGAACAATTTGCTGTCGTAACCCAATATGATGGTACCATGAACATGTACTGAGCTGAAAAACAAGGCGCGCACACTAGCCGCAACCTAGTATGAATGATGTACGATCTACTTTAGATCATGAAATGATGTTATGAATGTCCATGCACATGTTTCCTATACCACTCTACTCTTTGAAAAACACTTGTTGTTATCAAAAGTATATATTCCAAGAATTTGGAAAATATTGCTATTAGAAAATATAAATGGCTAGTTATAATATATATATACTTATATATATAACGTAAGTTTCCATGTTAGCGTTGAAATACTCGGGTTGTAATCCTTGAAATGATGAAAACATACTCGTAGTAACTAATACTACATTAGTTATAAAGCTCGGTACTTGATATTACTTCTAGCTCAAAAATGTACTTCGTAGTTTTTGCGCCAAATTTAATAAAAGCTGTCAAATATAAAAGGGTTTAAACCGATATTCAAACGAGTATATCTTTGTCGTTACATGTCCGTTTTACTTGTTCTTTATATCCACGGTTACGTCTTAGTATGTAGTAATATATTTTGGAAAGCTCGGCTCCTCCGGGTTACGTCTAAAGTCTCTTTTTGTCCAATGAAAAACGTCAAACAGCAACCATTTTCAGAAAAAATACTTTTCGTCTACAATCTTGCAAAAATCATAACTCCTTCGTTATAAACTCTTTTTAATCCGTTCTTTCGCCTACGGATTCGTTTTTGAAAGTATTTTCTAAAAATTTTGCCAAAGTTTCCTTGGTGTTTACTGATTTTCCAGATTTTTACAAAACGGGACAGCATGTCTAAAATAGGTTCCAAATCAAGTTTCCAAGGTTAAAAACCAATTTCTACCATCACCAAACCTCTTGTAATCACCACATGACTAATCTAATCTTACCATACACCTTCTCAGGGTGCCATGGACTCCTAACCAAGTTATTAGAGCTAGGGGATTCATAACAAATAAGTTAGGGTTTGTATGTTTCTTTTTAGCCAAAATAAAGTGTGGTATAGCTACTTGTACATGGTTTTTAGCATGATACTTATGTAATACATGTAAAAATAGGATGATCCATGAAAAAATAAAGATGAAAACTTACTTGACAAAATGAGATGATTATTGGATGATTATACTTGATGTTCTTGTGTTTTTGTTGCTTGATTCTTGATTAGGCTTGTAAAATGAACAAGTTTTGTGTTTTACTTTATGGAAAATGATCACTTGATCATGGTGATGATTATGGGTCGTGGCTTATGATGGGGGAATGGGGAAGATGAGAAGAATTTTGTTCTTAGCTTAAAATGTGATTTATGATTTTGTAATTTTTGGTAAAGTATGGTTTTATGTGTTTATTAGTTAAAAATGGGAAAGTTAATGCCAAGAGTTAAAATGGGGTGGCACATGGCCGGTTTTGGGTGTGAAAAGGAGTAGCCAAAACGGTTTTGATCACTTAGAAAATATAGTGTAGCGTTAAGTGTTATTACGCGTTATTCGTTAAAATCGGGTACCGGGTTTGATAGCAATAAACGTTCACAAAGTTAACCGGGATGAAATAAAGTTATAATAATGATAAAAACATATTAAAAATATGTTGGGTACATTTACTGAGTGATCGGGTGATTAATGTTTAGTTTTAACGAAAACCGTCGTTATATTCATACGCGTACGTTATAAATAAAATAAATTTCCAAAATACTGGGTAACTGAATGTTATAACTTTTATGATGTTAAAATGGATATAAAAATATGTCGGGACCATTGTGGGAATATTTAGATATATTCGTCGTGTATAAACCGGGTGTTAACGTTTACTATAAATACTTATACGTAAAAACGTTAAATGTACTGAATATAGTAATTTGAAAATCCTAAGAGTGGTATAACATGTAAATGACCTACTGATGATATGCAGACTATCTCCAGTCCGTATGAAATGTTATTACTGATAATGCATGAATTCGCACCTGAACCAATATGGTTACGCGAATTTGAATACCCGTAAACTAAATTTACGATGAAATGTGTAATGCACGTGAATGATGAAATCTTTTCCCGCAATGAATAGTGTTCCATGAATAGTAAATTTCCCAAAAGTTTCTCAGAATATCAAATTGACCTCGAAAACGATGAATAGTAAACTGATGAATAGTGTTTTGATGAATAGTGTTTGATGAATAGTGTTTTTCCAAAGTTCGGGAAATGACCTGAAATGACCTGAAATGGTGAGTTGTGACAGTCTTCCCCCCTAAAAGGAACTTCGTCCCGAAGTTCAGTTTATGTTGGTCTCTGAGAATGTATTGATGAAAAGGTGATGATATTCGAGAATTCCAGCGAACTCTAACGATAGGAATTCAACTCTGATTCAACTGTTTGACCACACGGTCCATGATTTCTGTTGGTCCTCTTACAAGGTCTGAGATTGTCATTTGGGATGGATCCCTTCCAATGGAATCATGAGTGACTCATCTGAAAGTCATTTCTGGGGATCTGAAAATGTGAAATATGTTCGTGTAATCCTGTTGTTCTCTGACAATGTTCAAGTCTGACGGCCACTATGCCTTCTCTGTCAAAATATAAATGGTCCAGTGTATATTGGTGTAACTTTCCAAGTTTTCTGAACGATAACGTGCCTTTCCTAGGTAGAACTTTCTGCATAACTCTGCAGAACTTGAAGTTTTAATGGTTTACGACTTATTGAACTTGTAACTGATTCTTGACTTGTAGGAAATTTCTGGTTATCTCATGAATGCCTACTGAACTAGTGAGTTGAGCTTTTTCTGAGTTTGGCCCATCAATCAATGGTTTGCGCTTCTTACTGTTTTAAATGTGACACTGGTAATATATACTGCTGAATTCTGCCAGAACTCAAGTTTGTATGCTAGTTGGTCGGTTCTAAAATGAATCTTAAATAGTCCAATATGCTAAAGGTTCAACCTTTCTTGTTATCCAATTTGTATCGTGCCAATCCAAGGCAATGCTTTTAACTTAGTTTGTTCTCCCACCTGAATCTGGTTGGTTTGTTGTTCAGGATATCCAATCCAAATGATGTGTGTTATGTACCAATCTAACTTCTGCCAGTTTCCCGTTGTTGGTGTGATAACTATTGTTGTAGATGAATTTGATTTATGTTAAGTGATTAGTCCAACCATTTCTAAGGTCAATCACTCATGCTCTGAGCATACTTTCCTATGTTTGAATTGTTCTCTCGCTTTGACCATCGTTCTGAGGATGATAGGTGATGTTCACATCTAAATGGGTTTCTGAAGGAAATCCTGAAATGAATACCTGAGGTCCAAGTTGAATCGGTTTCCTTAACAGGAAATACTGAAATGGGTACAATAAACCTTTGTGACTAATTCCATAACGTTCGGTCCTTCGAACTTGGCGTTATCTGAAGGGATAGCATATAGGTAAGAATTTGATTCCTTGTGTTTTGTTCCAACGGATGATAAAACATATGTTTTTCTTTGCCTATTGGGTTTGGTCTCCACTACTGAAGTTCGTGATCAATTTGTGATGTCCTCCTAATTCCTTCACCACATATACCAAATATTCTCTATTGTCCAGTCACAAATCCTAAATGCATAAGCGATGTTGTAGAGAAATTGGTTCTGGAAATTTGTCTCGCGATTGTGAGTTTTAGTTGAAATCCTTTTCTGAATAAACGAATTTAGAAAAATGGAGCAAATGATTTACTAAGTAATATTTTTCCTGAGGATTCAAAATTTCAGTAGTTATGAAGTAGAAAAATGTTTTCAAACATGTGGTGATTAAGACTGCTTACCAAAGTTTGATGTTTATGTATATTTCTCATTGTACCATAGTGTTGTTAAAGATTGACCAAAAAGGATCGTACTTGTTCCAAAATAGGAATTTCAGAAATCATTTCTCCACAAGGTATGTGATTTATGTAAACGCATCAACTTTATTTAAAAGTGAAAACACTGAAAAGGATAACATGGTAGAATAGGAAATGTTCGCTTAAATGCATAGATGTCTAACACTTAGTTCCTGAGGTTGGATAATGTCTATTGATGGTTATCTGGCATAACTACAAACATAGGTATTTAGACTAACTTAAGTCCTGAAATTGTTTATCGTTGTAATAGACAAGACTAAGGTATCACTTGATGTTGTGTCAATGAATGTTTATTCTGTTTTCCCATGTAGATGAGGAGATATGTTCTGGTTTGATCCCTTGCTTGGTATGAAGGTGAGGTTATCTGAAATTTCTAGAGACATAATGCCTTAGAGGAATCTACATTGATATTCTTGATTCAAACAATTGTCCTTTGTGAAAACTTACTGCAGGAAAGTTCATGTATGGATGAGGCCATGTTTAAATGAAATGCTCTACAGTCTCAATTAGAAGCTTGGTGTATTTCTATTGTGTTGTCCAGCGGACATCTATATTGAGTTCAATCCTGTAGCTCAGTCTAGCTAGTACCTTTAAATGATAGAATTTGACAACTAAGTCAGAGATGGTGATTCAGATGGTCTCGCAGTATCTTAGGATTGTTGTTGGGTTATGAATTCTCTCACTATATATTTCTAGTTCTGGTTAGTAGTTCTGTAATCCTTTCGTTGCTTCTATTGTATAAAGGAATCCTGCATGCAATTGATATGGAAAGTCTCTTCTAGGAAAGTCAATGGGAAAATCCAACTTAATGGTGAAGTGAGTGACAGGTAGGGTAAGTATCCAGGGACAGTTCGGCAAAATGGATGTTTATGAATGAGTTCCTTTGTTTACAAAACTTTTGGATGAAGATTGTTATTAACAATCCTTTGAAAAGGTAATTATTTCCTTCATGGCATAATCCTTCCTGAATTTTACATAGGTGATCAGGCTATGTATAATTGAGGACTAATGATGCGATGTTGGATTTTGTCAAAATATCATAACTTTTATCAAAAGTTCTAGATGATGTTCAACGCATTGTTATAAAAATGGTGTCCTGATATTTTCTTTCAAGTAACATGAAAATTGCTTCGCGTAACAATAGTAAATACTTGGTGTAATGACAGAAAATCAATTTATAGGATGTTAATAAAATAGCTTACTTCAGAAATTTTTCTGTAAAACAATTTCCCCATATGATAGTAAAATAGCTTGAATGGTGTGTTGGATACATGGGTGAATCTTGTCGAATGGTAATAGTCTACTAATTCGTCAAAAACGAAATCAACCTAATTCCTGATGAGACAATGCTAAAATATTGCGAAACGATTGAAGTCTGAGCAAATGGGAATGGAAAAGGAAATGACAATGATGGTACTAGTGAATGGAATACTACCCTCTTTCGCGCTACCTCGCGACATCCAAAAGGTAAAACTAAAGTACACACTGTGGGAAGGCCAATAGTGTAATGAGTAACTGATGGTGGTGATAGTACCTGAGTAGTAAGTGCCCTACTAGTGATGGAAAGAAAACACACTATCTTCCTTGTAATAAGCATCCTAATAAGTCCATTAAGATTAATTCTGAATACACTACCAGAAGGCATTCCATGTACGGGCTGAATGATAGGAAGACTCTGTTCCTATGGCAAATCAATAGTACTAATGGTGGTGTAAGTGCAACTGGTGGTATAATGGTAGTGGAAGATGACAAGGCATCTTCAATGTCGGTATCCGATAAAAGGATGTCAGGGTGAGTATCTGAAGGCATGTCACTTGTGAACCAGGTCAATAAAATGATATACATATACGGATATGAGTATAAATAACTCGCACAGGGGATGTATAAAACAACATGTATCATGATTATGCACTTATGATGAAATGATGAGATGCTATGATGATGTGGTTATAGTCTAGGGTCAATGATACATCCTAGTTCTCTATAACCTTAGCTCTGATGCCAATCTTTCACACCCCCAATTTACCTGACTTGCAGCGGAATGGAATACCTGGGGGTGTCTGTCATAGCACCACAGTTACAGTTACATTGAACGACCTAAAGTGTCGTTTGGAAAATACTGCATTTGATCATTGAAATAATTCAGAGTTTACAAAATGAGGTCCCCAAAATGTGTTGCAAGTTTATGAAAACAAGTCATACTAGATCAAACGTTTACATAAGTGCATGAAATAATGATGAGACGCGTCGACTCCGCGACTCCATGAAGGTCCAAATGCATGTCACATGAGCTACCTTAATAACCTGAAATACATTGCTAAAACGTCAACACGAATGTTGGTGAATTCCATAGGTTTGTAAAATGTACTGATGTACGGCCACCACAAGTAAAAGTGCAAGATAAAAATCTCATGAAAATTGTACAATAGCCTTAAGCTCATGACACCGAAGCTATGACTGATGAAATTCTATGCCCCTCCCGAATGTTCTGCCGAAACATTCAAATGTAAAAGACATGACATGCATCCGCTTACTGTTGGTATCCACTACCACGGATGGAGGCGTCACCCTCGATAGATCTATCCACTCACTCTCGCTTAACGGTAAATTAACGGTTCATGATGTTACAGGGGACTTTTCACATGGCAAGGTAACTTAAGCTATGTACATGTTTGAATACTTGGGCTCGTACTAAAATGATTGGTGCAATGTATTCCCCCCGTGGGATTTGAAAACAATCAAAAATATTGTATTGAAAACGGGGCTATGAAAACTCACCTCAACTGATGAAACTGTGATGAAATGAAATGAACACCAATGAACAATTTGCTGTCGTAACCCAATATGATGGTACCATGAACATGTACTGAGCTGAAAAACAAGGCGCGCACACTAGCCGCAACCTAGTATGAATGATGTACGATCTACTTTAGATCATGAAATGATGTTATGAATGTCCATGCACATGTTTCCTATACCACTCTACTCTTTGAAAAACACTTGTTGTTATCAAAAGTATATATTCCAAGAATTTGGAAAATATTGCTATTAGAAAATATAAATGGCTAGTTATAATATATATATACTTATATATATAACGTAAGTTTCCATGTTAGCGTTGAAATACTCGGGTTGTAATCCTTGAAATGATGAAAACATACTCGTAGTAACTAATACTACATTAGTTATAAAGCTCGGTACTTGATATTACTTCTAGCTCAAAAATGTACTTCGTAGTTTTTGCGCCAAATTTAATAAAAGCTGTCAAATATAAAAGGGTTTAAACCGATATTCAAACGAGTATATCTTTGTCGTTACATGTCCGTTTTACTTGTTCTTTATATCCACGGTTACGTCTTAGTATGTAGTAATATATTTTGGAAAGCTCGGCTCCTCCGGGTTACGTCTAAAGTCTCTTTTTGTCCAATGAAAAACGTCAAACAGCAACCATTTTCAGAAAAAATACTTTTCGTCTACAATCTTGCAAAAATCATAACTCCTTCGTTATAAACTCTTTTTAATCCGTTCTTTCGCCTACGGATTCGTTTTTGAAAGTATTTTCTAAAAATTTTGCCAAAGTTTCCTTGGTGTTTACTGATTTTCCAGATTTTTACAAAACGGGACAGCATGTCTAAAATAGGTTCCAAATCAAGTTTCCAAGGTTAAAAACCAATTTCTACCATCACCAAACCTCTTGTAATCACCACATGACTAATCTAATCTTACCATACACCTTCTCAGGGTGCCATGGACTCCTAACCAAGTTATTAGAGCTAGGGGATTCATAACAAATAAGTTAGGGTTTGTATGTTTCTTTTTAGCCAAAATAAAGTGTGGTATAGCTACTTGTACATGGTTTTTAGCATGATACTTATGTAATACATGTAAAAATAGGATGATCCATGAAAAAATAAAGATGAAAACTTACTTGACAAAATGAGATGATTATTGGATGATTATACTTGATGTTCTTGTGTTTTTGTTGCTTGATTCTTGATTAGGCTTGTAAAATGAACAAGTTTTGTGTTTTACTTTATGGAAAATGATCACTTGATCATGGTGATGATTATGGGTCGTGGCTTATGATGGGGGAATGGGGAAGATGAGAAGAATTTTGTTCTTAGCTTAAAATGTGATTTATGATTTTGTAATTTTTGGTAAAGTATGGTTTTATGTGTTTATTAGTTAAAAATGGGAAAGTTAATGCCAAGAGTTAAAATGGGGTGGCACATGGCCGGTTTTGGGTGTGAAAAGGAGTAGCCAAAACGGTTTTGATCACTTAGAAAATATAGTGTAGCGTTAAGTGTTATTACGCGTTATTCGTTAAAATCGGGTACCGGGTTTGATAGCAATAAACGTTCACAAAGTTAACCGGGATGAAATAAAGTTATAATAATGATAAAAACATATTAAAAATATGTTGGGTACATTTACTGAGTGATCGGGTGATTAATGTTTAGTTTTAACGAAAACCGTCGTTATATTCATACGCGTACGTTATAAATAAAATAAATTTCCAAAATACTGGGTAACTGAATGTTATAACTTTTATGATGTTAAAATGGATATAAAAATATGTCGGGACCATTGTGGGAATATTTAGATATATTCGTCGTGTATAAACCGGGTGTTAACGTTTACTATAAATACTTATACGTAAAAACGTTAAATGTACTGAATATAGTAATTTGAAAATCCTAAGAGTGGTATAACATGTAAATGACCTACTGATGATATGCAGACTATCTCCAGTCCGTATGAAATGTTATTACTGATAATGCATGAATTCGCACCTGAACCAATATGGTTACGCGAATTTGAATACCCGTAAACTAAATTTACGATGAAATGTGTAATGCACGTGAATGATGAAATCTTTTCCCGCAATGAATAGTGTTCCATGAATAGTAAATTTCCCAAAAGTTTCTCAGAATATCAAATTGACCTCGAAAACGATGAATAGTAAACTGATGAATAGTGTTTTGATGAATAGTGTTTGATGAATAGTGTTTTTCCAAAGTTCGGGAAATGACCTGAAATGACCTGAAATGGTGAGTTGTGACACCGTTGCTACCCATGTTTGCAGCATACACGTTCTCTTGAGCATAAGAGTCGGTCGACGGACACTCGTAATACTGATGTGGACCACCACAAGTAACACAACCTTGATTTACAACATTGACTTGATGATTAGGTTTTTCCATAGAAATTGCATCAACTTTCTTTGTTAAAGCCACAAGCATACTCATCATTTCATCATTATTTTTACCATTATTAGACACTTGAGGCTTATTTCTAGACATTCACACATGAGCCTTATTTTCAATTATCGTGAAAGCATCATTCGTGTTTCTAGCCAACAAGTTCCCACCAGCAGCAGAGTTGAGTGAGTCTTGGTCAACATGACATAACCCATTATAGAAAGTGTCAATCTGTTGAAGGTTGGTGAACCCATGGTTAGGACATTTTTCCAACAAATCTTTGAATCGATCCCAAGCTTCACTAAATGACTCATCAAAAGCTTGTTGGAATCAAAAGATTTGGGATCGTAGATTAGAAGTTTTAGAGGGAGGATAGAAATAATTCACAAACTTGGAAGCAAGATCATTCCAAGTGTGAATCGAATTAGGCGGTTTCTTTTACAGCAAAGTACGGGCTGCCCCTTTTAAGGAGAAAGGAAATAGCTTCAATTTCACCACATCGTGAGGAACTTGGTTCATTCTAATAGTCTATGCGATGTCGGTGAAATTTCTGATGTGAGCATATGGGTCTTCGTTATCAAACCCGTGAAAGGATATACCCGTGATCAAGTTGAGTAATCCGTGATTGATATCAAAGTTGGCATTGATGTCAGAAATCACAATAGCTCTCCTCACATCATTGAATGGTGATTGGAGTTGTTCTTCCATCGGACGTGGATCAAAAGCCGGTTGTTGTCCCATCGGCGAGATAACATTGTGTTGTGGACCACCCATCGGCGAGGGTCCATTGTGTTGTTCGTTTTGGTTCATCTCCTCGTCGTCAAGGAAATGAACCCGACTATTATGTCGTAGAACCCGCTCGGGGTTTGAAAACGGAGACATAAGACTCTCAAAAGAAGAACGGGTGTGCATACACCAAAAACAAAATCAAAAAGAAAAAGAAGAAGAAAAGAAAAAGGAAAATTCTTTTTATTTATTTATTTTTATTTAAACGAATCTCAAAAACTTTTTATTTCTTTTGTTTTTCTTTTTATAAAACGTTACGTTAATTGAAACCGTTTCTTTTAAAACCACTCGCGACGGGACGGGAAAGAAGAGTGTTTCTCTCTTCAGCTAGCAATTTAATGTCTTAGCTTCCGTATTTCCCGCTTAATCGGTCGTAGAAATTGAAGTAATCCGATAAACAACTAGTTTCACGTTTTTGTTATGTTGTGAGACTTATTTGGTTTACAACGCCCTCCCTTCCACGGGAGAGTCGAGGCTGTAACTTTATTATTTTTGTATTTTTGTAAACACTTTAGGAAAAGTGTTTCGAATTTTTCAATTTTTATATTTTTATAGAAATATATACAAAATAGAGGAAGGCTTAACAAAACACGATTTTTCAAAACAAATATTCAAAAACTCACTTCGACCTTCCCCGAGTCGTTTCTGAGTAAAGGTGAATGGAATCAAGAATATTGATTCGTGAAAATCGTGAATTGAGAAGTGATGAAAGTGAAAATAGTGATCAAGTAATTCAAAGAATAACAAACAATGATGAATTATGCAAGAAGTAAAAGCTAGATATGCACTAAAGTTGAAAACGTAAAAACGGAAATGCAAACGCGTTTATAAAAACGTAACTTTAATTGAAAAATGATCCTTCAAATGTGAAATTATTTTCTAAAAATCTTAAACTAATAAAATTAATTTTCAAAAAAAGAAAATTATTTTTTTGACTTTTCTTTTATTTTCTATGAATTTATTTTGGTTTTTGTATTTTTAAATGAATTAAAAATAGAAGAAAAGAGAAAAATAAAAAGGAAAAATGAAATTTAATTTCTGAAAAATCTAAAATATTATAAAAGAATTTCCTAAAATATTCTTGTATTTTTCACAGCTTTTTCTGAATTTTTATGGATTTTTATTTATTAAAAAACTATTTAAAAATGAATAAAATTAAGGAAAAATTAAGAAACAGCTTGGAAAATTCTGAAAATTTTCCAGAAAATAAAAAATAATAAAATGAGCTTGGAGAAAAATTTTGAAACCAAGATGAACAGTAAAATTGCTTATTAAGTACAAACTGCTTATTCACAAGTGCTTATTTATAAGCACTTGTGAACCAAACTTATAGAAACTTAAAACACTGATGAAATATGTTCAATGATGCTCAGATAATTCAATTTAAGACCAAAGATTGCACACAGATTCACGATATGCTCAATAAGCTAAATGAATAAGCCAATGATATAAGCAGAATCTCAAACAGCTTAAGCCAAAAGAAACAGATCAAACACAACACTAAATTCACTATGATGGAACCTAGATAAGCCAAAAAGCACAGGAATAAGCTCAAATTTACTCTAGCAGGCCTAATTTTCCAAAATAGATACTTGTTCAATACACCTAAATAGCAACAACTTAATAGAAGTCCTAACAAGCTCAAGAGAATGAGCTAATTGGGGCAAAAGTTACTCAAACCAACTGAAATCACAATTCAACTAAAAAAAAGTATCTCCAATCCAATCTATTAACTAAAATAACATCTTGAAATCTGACAAAAACTGATGCACAGGGGAAAAATAAGCTCAGACTAACAACTTAAAAGCAATATTGTAATAAGCAGATTAGATCTAAACTAACTTTTTTCTTTTTGAAAATAATGAACTGACTGCTTAACTTCTAGAATTAACAAATCACAGGTAATTCCAATTAATAATGTCACCTAGAACTTAGTTCAAACTTTGAACCAAAAACTGAATACAAAAACTTTTGACTTTCTGTTTTGACAAAGAGTTTGACCAAAATGAAATTTGATTAACCAAGTTTTATAGAAAATGATATTCTAAGCTAATATATGATTAAAATAAGCTAGAATTTCTACTAATGCAACTACTTATAATAATATGCAACCTATACTATTAACTGATATGTAAATAAGATGAAAACAAAAGTGATTTTTGTTTTTAATGAATGAGCAACTATTTTAATGATTGAATAAACCTAAATGCAGCCTGAGTATGAAGTTTGAACCAGCAAAATTTTCTGAAATAGCCTAGACACCAGCAAATTAACTAGATCCAAACACCCCTAAATACTAGCAGTTAACTATTAAACAATCATACACTCCACAAGCTCTGATCCTCAAATTCAATCAACATACAAACCACTGTATGAAGCACAATACACAACCAAATTCAAACCTGCTTCAATAGAAATACAAGAACACAGATCTACTCTTATGACAGATAACTAAAAAACTATGCAACTCAGTAATAACAACTCAGATGAATCAATCAAACTCAAATTCAACAATTACAATAACTACACTATCAAATAGATCAAATCAACAGCTAATCTTACTAATCTAAACAGATTCAAACAGATATGATCAAACTAATATCAGAACTTAAAATTCAAGTAAAACTCACAATGAAACTTCACTCCAGCCAAAATAGGAGTGATTCACTAAGCTAGCCTGTCTTTTAGACAGGCTGGGACCTTCCTTGACTGTCCCAATCTATCTCTAACTCCAAAATCCACAAAATCAAAGTCTGTTGACTTTTATTGACCAAACAGAACTTGTCACCAAACTACTATTGTCCTTATATCTAATAACTCTCACTACTGCTAGAAAGCTGAAATGAGTATTGCATTAAGTGAATAAGCTTGATTGCAAGCTGAGAATAGCATTTACCAATATATTTTTGAGATTTTTATGTTTTTTTTTTTTTTATATTTTTTCTAAATTTTTATGAAAATAAACTTGTAAGTAGTTTAAACTTCTGAATTTATAGAATCTAGAAACAATTACTCTAAATGAACTTTCTGATTCAGAAATACAAGTAAAAGCTTGTTTATAAACTAATAGTAAAACAAATTATGAAATTGAAACAGAATTAAAGGAAAATGAATTTGACTTTTATTAAAAAAATGAATTACAATTACAGAAAGTAAACTGATTTAAACTAAGATTATTCTACAAATATTTTGACAGTATTTCTTTATCTAAAACTACACATTACACAAGCTGAAACATGATACTATTTATAGAAGGAATGAAGGAGTTGGGGTCTCAATGCCAGGTTGGCGATCCTGGTGCAACTTGTGCTTCTTCTAAGCATATCTCAGCCCTTTGATCATAATGTGCTTCTTTAATCTAACCATAACCCTTGGATGAGATGATGAGACGTGGCTCATCCAATAATATTATGCCATCTGTCCCAAACGTGCATTCTCTCTGACATGTGCTGACATTCTTCTAGAAGATGAATCCAAGGATGAAAGAATGATGTGTCATACCCAATTGTTGCCTGCCAAGTGTCCACACAGCTTCATATATTCTCTCTGACACGCCTCTGTCACATGGGATATGTTTCTAGAACTACCAATGATTGGTTCATAATGGTTGATTGATATGGCTTGAGTCAATTGAGCCAATTGACTCAATTAGGGTTCATGATACCTTGGGGGTTCTGGGTTTGGTGAATTTTGGGGGTAAAAGGGCGGGTGTGGGTTTTTTATTAGTAATTTGACCCTGGCTTGACTTTGACCGAAGTTGTAAGGCTTTGACCAAGGAGTAATTGGGCTTGGATTTGAGATTGGATTTGGGCTTTTCATTGGACTAGCTCTTGATATTATTTGGCTTTTCAGCTTAAGTATTAAGGACCAAGTATGAAACTCATGAAACATCAAGGACTAATTTTGCCAATGAAACTCATGAAACAACAAGGGCTAATTCTGCCAATATTCAATAATATTTCCCAAGGGCACCAAATGTGATTTTTTGATTCATAAAGGACCATTGTTGTCACACTTTGAAAGATGTCATCCAAGGACTAATGTTGCCAGATTCTGAAACTTGGAGGACCAATCTTGCAACATCATGAAACTTCATCCAGGGACCAAACCAGATAAATCTCTAATCTCTGAGGACTACTTTTGACTTAAGAAGCTTAGCATTGACTTTCTGACTTGTTCTACTCTCGTGTTCGTTCTTTGCCGGTTTGTTGTTTGTTTTTCGTCATTTTGTGAAATATCCGTACCTACACATTCACAAACATAAAAACACATATTCTTTGGCATTTGTTAGCATAATTAGTCTATTTGGGTTGGTTTTTGACTATGAAAAGGTATGTGAATTAACACATATCAGCAAGGTTGTCTGCGTGTGGGCCGTAGCCTTTCCTAAAGATAGCATCTCTTGAGATTGCAGATATTCCAAGTGCATACCAGCTCATGGCCTTCCATGTCGCGCAACTTGTACGCACCATTGCTTAGTGCATCTGTGACCTCATAGGGTCCTTCCCATTTGGGTCCAAGCTTGCTTGTGTCTTCTGCGTGGCTTGCATCATTGGCGCGGTATACGAAGTCTCCTGGCCTGAATGAAGTGTGTTTGACTTTTGCATCATAATACTTCTTCATCTTTGATTTAGCTTTTTCTTCACGTATAGCTGCGTGTTCTCGTCTTTCTTCCAAGAGATCCAAGTCTATGCGCCGCTCATCATCATTTGTTGTGACATTTATTTCCGCCGTACAGATAGTTGGCATTCCGATCTCGGCTGGTATGATAGCCTCTGTCCCATAGACAAGAGAGAATGATGTATCTCTAGTACTAGTTTTAATTGTCGTGTGGTGCACCCATAAAACATGTGACAATTCATCCACCCATCTTTTTTTATGTTTGTCGAGGCGCGCTTTTATTCCCTCGCCTAGACTGCGATTCGCGCGTTCGACTAAGCCATTGGTTTGTGGATGCTTAACTGAAGCAAAGTGTTGTGTAATGTTTAATTGCGCGCACCAGTCTTTGAACTGGTTATCACAGAATTGTTTTCCATTGTCCGAGGTAATTTCTCCAGGTAGTCCAAAGCGACGTATGATGTTGTCCCACACGAAACGTTTGACTTGGTTGCTTGTGATGCTTGCCACTGCTTTTGCCTCAATCCACTTAGTAAAATAATCTATAGCTATGATGAGGAATTTAAGCCCTCCCACCACAACTGGAAAAGGGCCTGGAATGTCAATGCCCCATTTATAGAATGGCCATGGTGAGGTGATGAGGGTTAGCTCTTGTTGTGGTCGGCGCGGAATAGGTCTATGGACTTGGCAATCGCTGCATTTCTTTATCATGTCTCGCGCGTCGCGATGCATAGTCGGCCAATAGTAACCTGACCGCCGGGCGCGCGTCACTATAGACCGTGGTCCTGAGTGCATGCTGCATGAGCCAGCGTGAATCTCTCGGAGTACGTAATCTGCCTGGAGAGGTCCAAAGCACCAGAGCCATGGTTGTAGTGTAGGAATGAACATCGATATAGGACGCCATCTCGGAGTTCAAATTTCTGCGCTGTGCACCGTACCCTACGAGCATCCTTTTGATCTTGTGGTAAGATTCCTTTGCTTATAAATTCAATGATAGGTGTCATCCACGTAGGATCCTGTTCTTCTATCACCGTGGATATTTCCATCTCCGAGATTGATTTGTCTTTCAGAGTTTCCACCAATACCTGTTTTGATAGGTGCGCAAAACTTGTAGATGCGATCTTGCTAAGCGCGTCAGCTTTCCTGTTTTCTCCTCTAGGGACTTGTTTGATGGTAAACCTATCAAAATTCTGAATTAGGGACTTGGTTTTTTCGAGGTATTGGACCATGTGTTCATCCTTGGCTTCATATTCCCCTAGCACGTGATTGGCTACCAGCCTGGAATCTACATTTGCCTCTAGGTTACGTACACCCATTTGAGTTGCAGTGCGTAAGTGAATTCCACTCCATCTGGATTAGTGAGGATAAGGCCTGCGCCTGATCCATCCACGTACGAGGATCCATCTGTGAATAGAACCCATGGTTCTTGTAATTCTACCTTGTTTGTTGAAGGTGGAGTATCGGTATCTGGCTTCTCAAAAATGAAGTCAGCTAATATCTGCCCCGTGATTGCAGTGCGTGGTCTATACGAGATCTTGTACTCGCTCAATAACACACTCCATTTTTGTAGCCGTCCTGATGCGTCAGGTTTAGAGATAACTTGTTTGATAGGCTGGTCTGTTAAGACAGCTATTGGGTACACCTGAAAGTATCTGCACAGTCTTTTAGCTGCAAATACTAAAGCTAGGACCAGCTTTTCCATAGCAGTATAGTTAGTCTCTGTCTTCTTAAGTACTTTGCTCACAAAGTATATGGGTGTTTGAACGGAGTTCCTATCTGTCAATAATACCGTGCTGACTGCTCCATGAGTTGCAGATAAGTACATGATCAATTATTCCCCTGGTCGGGGTGTGACAAGTTTGGGAAGCGCTGCAAGATGTTGCTTGAGTTGTTGGAAGGCTTCCTCCGGCTCCTCAGTCCATCGAAAGTTTCCCTTTTTTGTGCACTTCATGAGTGTTTTAAAGAGAGGGAGTGACTTGTCTGCTGATTTAGACAAAAAATGGTTTAGCCCAGCTAACTTTCCGTTTAATGACTGGACTTCTTTCAATGTGCGCGGTGAAGGGAGATCGATGACAGGTTTTGTCTTTTTTGGGCAAGGCTTGATGCCCTCAGGTTCTATTAAATATCCAAGGAACATGCCTTCTATCGCGCCAAAAGTACACTTCTTGGGATTTAACTTCATGTTTATCTTTCCCAGTGTTTTGAACGTCTCCTCGATGTCGCGCACCAATTACTCCTCAGTATGACTCTTTATAACAAGGTCATCAACATAAACTTCCAAGTTGCGACATACTTGCTTTTCAAAGGCCATGTCCACCAATCTCTGGTATGTTGCGCCCGCGTTCTTTAGACCAAAGGGCATTTTTGTGTAGCAATAGACCCCTTGACTTGTGTGGAAGGCTATTTTTTCTTCATCCTCCTCAGCCATCTGAATTTGATGATACCCTTTGTATGCGTCTTGGAAATATTTAAAGGGATACCCACACAGAGATTCTATCTTCCAGTCTATTTCTGGTAGTGGGTAGCAGTCCTGTGGACATTCTTTATTAAGATCAGTAAAGTCGACGCACATTCTCCAACTGCCATCGCTCTTTTTTACCATTACTGGATTGGAAAGCCAATCATGGTAGTAGACTTCCCGCATGATGCCTGCGTCTACCAGTTTGTGTACTTCTTCCAAGATGGCTTTTGCGCGATCTGGGGCTTGGCCGCACTTTTTCTGTCGTATTGGGGGAAATCCTTGTCGGATTTGTAGTTTGTGCTCCGTGAAAGATCGTGGCACTTCAATCATGTGCTTTGGTTCCCATGCGAAGATATCTAGGTTCTTTTGTAAGAGTGCACACACAGCTGCTTTGCCCTTGTCAGATAGAGATCCTCCAATTGATATTTGTTGATCTGGGTAGTCAGGGTGAATGGCGACCTTTAGGTTTGGTATTTTAGCTGCGCGGTGTTCTGGAACACTCTCCACTTCACTGGTTACTGTGTTACATTCTTTAGGCAGCACGGTAGTATTGTAGAGGGTGACAATGCCCCCTTCTACTGGGAATTTGAGCATCCCATGTGCTGTGGATGGTACAGCACGCATGGATGATATTCCAGGTCTCCCAATGATGCCGTTGTACGGTGAAGGAGACTTGATTATCATGAAGTTTATCCAGGTTGCTGTAGAGTGCTGTTTATCACCAACGATTACAAGTAAGCGTAATTGCCCCATAGGCCATATTTTTTCTCCTGTGAAGCCAGTCAACGACGTCGTGGCCGGAATTAACTGACTTTGTATCTCTGGTCGCAGCCTCTTGAAATAGTGTTCATACAGAATGTCTGCGGATGCTCCTCCATCAATATACATGTGACGGATATCGTGTCCCCCAGTATGTATCTCAATGGTTAACGGCTCTACTACTGCGTTGTCCGTAGCTAGAGTGGGGAAGGATATTTCATTCCCAACAGAGAATCTTTGACTGGCCTTTTGCTTTGTCTTGCACTGCCATGACTGTATCATGTAAATAATGTCATCCTTATCTTTGGATTGCTCTTTCTTACCTCCATTCTTTTGTTTTATCCTTCCCTTCTTCAATATTCTTAACGAGATGATCCATTCTGCCCTCTTTTACTAGTTTGTCAATTAGTTGTCGTAGTTAGACACACTCGTTTGTGGTATGGCCCTTTTGTCCATGGTATTCACAATATCCATTCCCTACATGCCGATCCTCTGGAGTGCGCATTGGTGGGGGTTTTGGGAAGTTTGCGCCTTCTGTTACAAATATCCCCCTCAGAGTTTTCGTGAGGGGGGTATACTTGTCATTGTCTCGTCCGCTTCCCTGGCTGCGATAATTCTTGCTGCGATTGCTACTCTAATCATTGGATTGTCTCCTAGGCTGTTCTTGCTGCCTATAATTTGAGTAGCCTTTTTTAGTTTCCGCAGCAGCTGTTTCTCCTTGGTTAAAGGACATTGTGCGCTTCATTAGTTCATCGAAGGTTTGGGGAACCTTATCATTTAATTTCTTGATGAGTTCTGGGTTGTTAATCCCATTCATGAACCCCGAAATTTTTAGCACTTTAGGACACGCCTTGACGTGTATACATTCATCCTTAAAGCGCTCTATGTAAGCACTGGTTGATTCCCCTTGGTGCTATTTCACTCTGGCCAGTTCAACAGGGTTCTTAGCGCACTTCTTTCTCTGAGTGAAGTTCAAGCGGAATGCTTTCCACAACTCTTCAAACCCGTCTATGCTCCTTCGTGGAAGCTTGCTAAACCAAGTTCGCGCATTCCCCACCAATGTGGAGTTAAACATATGACACCACACAGGTTGTGGCCAATTTTCGATAGTAGCAGCGGATTCGAAAATTTTTAGGTGGTCATCGGGATCACCCGTTCCATCATATGTTTTAATATTGGTGGGCATGCGCCTTTTCTTATGATCAGAATAATCGTTGATGCGCCGTGTGAATGCATCAACTTTTTGGCGACGCCAAGGAAGAGATATGTCTTCGTCTTCTTCCTCGTGACGTCTTCCTCTGGACTTCCAGTGTCCTATCTCTTTATCCTCGTTGTCCGAGGAGTCACTTGAGGAGAAGTCATCCCTTTTGCGACGCTTGCGCCGTTTTTCCTCAGAGGAAGAGCTTGAGGGGCTTTCACTTGGGGAAGTTCGTTTTCCCAACCTGTCATGAATTCTCTGCTTCCAGACCTTGAGGAGCTCTCGCTCGGTGAGTGTTGCCGTCCAAGTCTATCTTGTATCCTGCGACTACCAAGTCTGGAGTGAACATTGGTACGCCTCTCACCGTCTTCGTATTCCTCCGAGTATTGTGAGTCAGATTCTGTACCAAGTCTATCATGGACATTGGTACGTCTTTCATCATTTTCGCCCCCCCCTCTGGTAGCGCGGTGGGGATGTTTCTAGGTTAAAGTTAAGTCGGGCTTGTAGGCTCTGGCTCGACCTTCTCCTTGCCTCCTCTTGCATGAGGATAGTTAAAGCTTCATAATTCTGTGACACAAAATTACTTAGCGTTAATTCAAGCACGTCCTCTTCTAGTGCAACAATATCTGCTTCTGGGTTAGGTCCCCTATCTCGATTAGGCGCGCCTGGTGGCACAGTGTTGTCCATAATAGGTGCCGTTTAATGGGGAGTGTTGAAGAGAGTGCGCTGAAGTTCTTCAGAGCGTGAAACCACCGTGGTGGTTTGAGTAGTCTCTGTGGGCAGTTCTACTGCTGGGAGAATTAGGGTTGGGCCCGATTCTTGGTGACCAGGCGCACTGGTTGTTCCAGAGGCCTGCCTAGAGGTCGGATCTTGATGGTTCTTCCTCTGGGGGTCACCACGTGTTTTTTCCAACTGCGGAGTCCGCTGGCTTGAGTTTTTGTGTTTTGTCATTCTAGTTCTTAGGGGGTGTTTGGTTGGGGGGTTAAGGGAGTGGGGAATGGGTAAGATATTTAAAAGGGCCCACATCACTCACTATATTTTGCTTGGTTAGGGAGTGCAAAGGTATTGATTACCTCGTAGTGGGTAATCAACCATTATAGAGTAAATTGAGGGGTAAGGTATTGATTACCCACCTCACTCATTCCTTTGCATTCCTTTTCCCTTTCCCTTTCCCCACTTTGAACCAAGCGGACCCTTAGTGTAGGGTCCCACGGATGGCGCCACTTGTTGATACAAAAGTTGGGCATTCCTTATTTAGATCCCTGTTCTTGTACCAATTAGACCTTAATGCTTGAGACCTGCGCACTAAGAAAGCAAACAAACACCGTTAGGCTTATCGTGGGATTGTCTCCCACGATTATCCTCCGGCGTGAGAGTAAGTAATCGGTTTTAGGGTTATTTAGAAGAGTTAGGGTTGTGAAGTCTGACCTTTAACGAGTGTTATGGTTTTGTTTATATTGGCACGTAATCCTTATTGGATACGTGCTCCTTACTCTTCGATATATATCCGGTTTTATATATATCCCTTAAATAGGAGATATCTATATCCAAACCATAAATAACTTTGGTTTGGGCTTTCGTGAGCCCCAACCGTTAGCATGCTGATGAGGCGAAAAATGAACCACTTTTAGGGGGTCATTTAAGCCCGGAATTGAATTTATTTGATCAAATATTGCCCTAAATCGTTCCTTTTGTGATTTTAGGTACTTTGGGAGAGAAATCTGGAAAAGGAAGCAATTCGGACGTTTCTAGAGCATAAAAGTGAAGAAAATGCCAAAGTCTTAATTTTCCTTGCTGGAAACAGTAGGTGACGGCGTCAAGAGGAAGATCATGACGGCGTCAAGAGTAATTTGCATGACGGTCCAGTACAAACGTGAAGGCGTCACAAGTAGAGCGTCAAGAGTAAAAGACGTGACGGCCTGGAAAACCATAAAACGTGACGGCGTCAGATGAAGATTAAGGCAGTCCGAGAAGTATTCTTGGCGGCGAGATGATGGCGTCACCTATTTGGTCTTGACGCCGTCAGCGTCAGTTTTCTATATATAGTTTTCTAATTTTCATTCATAAAAGAGAGAAGTTTTGGAGAAACCCTAAGGCCGAACCTATTATGAATTTTACAGGTTTTTCAAGGGTTTTCAGCCCTTGAACCCTTTCATGTGTAATTGAGATAAGTATTCTTTTAATTCAATCAATATGTCTATGTGTTGGTTGTCTATATCTTGTTCTTGTCTTAATTCCATCATGCTAGGCTAGATCTATCTTGTGTTTGCTTAGATCTAATGAAACCTAGATGTTAATTATGTGTTGATTACTTGTTTATGGTTGTATTGGATGAATGATTTCGATGTTAGGCTTAAGAAAACTGGCAGATCTCCAATTGGTAACATGCTTGAACGTCTTAGGAAACATGAACTGATGTGCACTAGGTTTTATTGGTTGTATTTAATGCGTGAGTAAATTCTAATGATCCCATGTTAGGAGCTTCTTAGCCGGCTCGACATAGGAGTGAAGTAGGCACTCATAGGATTGGGGAATTAAGTGTGCCACCCCATGAATGGTATTAATGAATACAATCCGTCATCCACGCAACTATAACAAGTAATTAACGTGTAAAAGATATCTAGGGAGTAGTGAAATCTAAGTAAACACAATTTCTCCACTTATTGCTCACAACCTTAGTTTAATTTAGTTTATTTTCATTTCTAGTATTTTATTTTGATTGCATCTTTAGTATTGGGTTAGTTGACTAGCAACTAATTCCGCCCAAATCCTTAAAACCCGAGATTTTTACTTGCTTTCTAAAAAAAATATAAAAATACAAAAATAATCATCCTTCATCCCTAGAACTAGTATTTAGGTTTTCTAATCCTAGCGACACTATTCCTAGCTGAACAATCAATCCCCCGGTACTTGTCACTATACTATACTACAACGATCAGGTACACTGCCTGGTGGGGGTTGTAAGCTTCTCAAGATCCCTTGAGAGGTAAAGCCTGGTGCGATTCCCACATATCAAGTTTTTGGCGCCGCGGCCCGGGGAATAGTTATTGTCTAGGTTAGAATCTCTTTTTATTAGGTCTACTTGCTAGATTCCTTTCTAGTAAGATTTTATTTTAATTTTTAGGTTTTCTTTAGTCTATCTTATTTCTTTGTGTTTTTGTTCGTAACTCTTCACCACCCGACATCATGGACGATGGGAACATCTTTGAACCCGTCATCCCACCACAACAAAACCCACCACTAAAACCTCTTAGGCCCCGAACCTTAGGAGAGTATTCCTGACCTAGCCACCAAGGCTACCGAAACACCATTGAGCTCACCGGAGCCAATGTGACCCCCTTGCGATCCGACACCATCCGGTTGGTGCAAAGCGGATGTGCATTCCATGGACTTCGTTCTGAAGATCCAAACCAACATCTAAAGGACTTCCTTAAAATCGTAGATTCCATAGACCTAGATGTTGAAACTAGAGAGATAACCCGATTACGCCTATTCCAATTCTCTCTACGGGATCAAGCTAGTCAATGGCTAGAGCGTTTACCCGCGGGATCCATCACCACATGGGATAATATCACCAATCGCTTCCTTACTCAATTCTTCCCACTAGGGAAGACTGCAATGCTTAGAAATGACATTTTAATGTTTGAACAACATCAGGGTGAAACTTTCTACGAAGCATGGGCCCGTTTTAAGTATCTCCTCCATAAGGTCCCTCATCATGGTATAAACCATTGGTTATTAGTCCAGATTTTCTACGACCATGTTGACTATCACACTAAGTGCACAATCGATAGGGCTGCGGGAGGTAAACTGCGTGATAAGAACGCCGAGGAGTCCTGGGCAATTATTGAGGAGCTCGCCGCCGATAATCAAGAGATGTGGGAGTTTAATCATACAATAAAAGTGGCCATCAATGCAGTATCAACATCGGGAGGAACCACCGAAATCCCCGATGAACTCCTATGCAAACTCGAGGCAAAAGTTGACTATTTTGAGGAAAGGCAAAGGAGACCTTTAAGTCCTAGGCGGGCTACTGTCAATTCTGTCTCAAAACCGACTTCAACACCATTATCAGAGTCACCCTCTAGAGAAAATATCGGGACTTTTCAAAACTATGCCTCACCTTGTTCCCCTCCCGAGGAGCTTAGCTCGGAGTTTGAAGCTAGGATGAGAGAATATATGGAAACTCACTCAGATCAGCTTGCTAGATTCGAGGAAGCAGTTTATAAGCAAAAAGAGGCGATGCAAGAGAAAATGAATGAGATGATGAGTCTATTGGAGGAATATGCCAACCAGAGAACCCCTGAAAGAATGCTACTAAGGAAAGAAAGCCTCACCCCCACTACCCAATTTGTTAATTCTATCACAATTGTCCACAAGGATGACGAGAAGGTAGAAGCCTTTACTAAACAGACCTTAGATAAGCCACCAAAATCCCAACCCTTGAGTCACTACCTAAAAAATGATATAAACGAAAACACCATAACAAATTGGATTAAGGGTGACGGGCGTAACCAACCTTCCAAACAGGGTTCTGAGAAAGAGGAAAAGGTAAAAGATGAGTGTGATACGTTACCAGGGGGATCAATATTCGAGAGGCTATTGGTACAAAAAGTGGCTACTAAGCAGATAGCGTGTGGGAACTTTGAGATACCAACTAGCATCGGGGATTTGAAATATCTTAGCGCTTTTGCCGACCAAGGATCGGAAGTAAATCTTATGCCCCTAACTATTTACATCCAACTGACGTCAAAAATGCCAACGCTTACTCGTGTTAGGTTGTCCCTCGCTGGACACTCGTATGTATACCCCTTGGGAATCGCAGAAGATGTATTAGTTAATGTCGCAGGATTCATGTACCCCGTTGATTTTATGATCATCGATGATAAGGGAGATGGATGCATGCCAATAATCCTTGGGGCACCATTCCTCGCCACCGCTAGGGCTGCCATTAAGTATGAAGGCAGAAAAATTGAGCTTAAATTTGGAAAAAGAAAGATTAGCTTCCCCATGACTCAGCAAAGTGGGCATGAGAATTTGAGTTGGAGAAGGCTCAAAAACAACATTGACACGACACCCATTCGTGTTCAGAATAAAATTCTTGCATGGGAGGCAAGAATCAAAAGCTATAAGGAGGCTAAATATGAAAGAAGCAAAAGCAATAAGGTTCAGGTCGAATTCAAACATACTTAATCCACGGAAAATCATGTACCACTTGAGGAAGGGAACTTGGTACTCTTGAGACACATGGAAACAACAATACCACCCGATAAACCAAGTCCTTATTGAGAGCATAAACCAAGATGGGATGGCTAACCTGAGAAGTGAAGTAGGTGGAAAGGTGATTGCAAGTATCGATAGGTTAAGGCACTACCACCATAATAGTAATGATCACAACTACATGGGGTATATCATTTCAAACGATGAGGTCACGTAGTAACCCATGACCTTGAGTCTAGCTACAAGACTCGTAAATAAAGAAAAGCGCTTCTTGGGAGGCAACCCATGCTTTGTGTGATTTTTATTTTTTTTGTTTGTTTGTTATTTGCTTCCGTATGCATGCTTTATTTTTATTATTGGCAGATCATGTTTCTCAATTAAATAGTGGAAATACTTTACTTTGTTGTTTTGGCCTAGTCTTAACTCCACCTAAAAGTATTTTTGCAAAAGATAAGTGTAAGGGGAAACCCCAAATATGTTTTCAAGAAACAAACCGATCATGATGCTCCACAATATTAAGTGAACATGTATATTCGTATTTGTTAGAGTCAAATGCTTGTATTGAGTCATAATGAAGTTTTGCAGGATTTTCTAGGAAGTAGGACCAAGTTTTTCCAGAAATTTTCTGGAAACTTAACATAAGAATTTCTGCAGATCACTTCTGACGGCGTCACGAGATTACTCTTGATGGCATCACGTGTAAAAATCTGGAAATTTTACCGGTTTTGTTTTTCTAACGGAGTCTTATGGTTTTTGTGAATTGTTAAGTTTTATAATCTCCAGGAAATCTGCAAACTTCATTCCACAAGCATTATATCTTACTTTGTTTTCTAGGATTTAGTAACTTATATAGATTGCCGCCGATTTTACGCGAGGTTGTCTTGTTTGTTTTCTCAGGATTTACAGGTTATGTATGACAAGAAGATGATTTATATTCTGGAAGGGAAGCTTTGATTGTTCATTTTCTTGGAGGAAGATTTAACCTGGCCACCTTATTATCCATACCGAGCGAATCAGGGGAGTATTTGATTTCATTCTTTTTACTTTTTCACTTTTACATTCTTTACTTGAACATTGGGGACAATGTTCATCTTAAGTGTAAGGGGAGGGTAAAATGATGATATCTTACATGTACACTTTCGCTTGAGTTTGTTTTGTTTAATGGTAGATGTGTAATAAAACTATGAGAAATACTTGTTAGTGCAATTTTAGCGCCAAATTTAAAATTTTTTACAACATTTAGGAGCGAAACTTTAGCTATAGCAAGCGTCTCATGGATAGGAGATTGTATGACTAGCACATAACTGTATCATTCAGAAAAATTTTCCACCAAAAAATGTGAGGTTCGCCTTTAGATTTGATAGGAAAAGCATTTACTATTAGTGCTTATGAGTGTACCGGTAGCATTTAGATTCTAGAACTTGCGTTATTGATGCATCCCGAGACCGCTAGTGAGACTACATTCGTGTAGTAGGATTTACTACATGATAAGAGGCATTAGGATCACCTTTGTGTTAAACCCGTATCATAATTACTTGACCATTTAAGTCATATTACTTGGCTAGTTAAGTCAACTAATCTTTCCCACACCTTAGCGTTGTACTCATTTTTAGTACACGAAACCCCTAGTACACCCCTCCGAGCTTATCTTTTCGTTTCTAACTTTAAGCATTTTACTTAAAGGAAGAATTTGTTACACCCCACTAAATGTACAACCAAATTGCCTTAGCCTTTCGTGTATGCACTCATCTTTAGTGCATTATTGTTATTTGTTAAAACCCCAAGTTAACTATCTAATTGATTACATGGTTGCTAAGTCGAGTCATATCCTTGTACATATTGTTTTGGGACGATTGAGACTCATGGGTAAAGTACTATTGTTATGGAGTAATGGGGAAGAAAATCATTTATTACCCCCATATGTGCGTTAATCTTAAAAGTACTCCAAGTGTTTTGATTTTCTTAATTTGAGTCATTAGATTAGTTTATTTGTAAAGTATGTAAAAATTCAAGTGTAAGGGAAATATTCATTCCCTATGATGTATTATTTTGGATGGTAGGGTAAGAGTGTATGCAAAAAAAAAAAAAAAAAAAAAAAAAAAAAAATATATATATATATATATATATATATCGAAAAATCAAGAAAAAGAAAAGAAAAAAATAGAAAAAGAAAAGAGAAAAAAACATACGGACTACCATCCCTTTTTATTCTATGTTCATTTTATGTTTTTGTTATTTTTCATTTATTAGCTTAATCGAGTCTAGTCTTGGCTTAGCAACGCCATATTGTACATGTAATTAACCAAGATTGTTAGCTCGCCACCAGTAAAAACTTCCTTTATCCAACAAAACCGTGTATTTCATATCCCTACACCTAACGTTACAACCCTTTAAAAGACCTCTTTGATAGTTTATCCTAGGTACTTACGCCATGTGGTGGAGGTTTGATCCTTTCCCAAGCCTATGGTAATCTATTTTGCTATGACAGGTAGTGAGAGATATCTTCCGTTTCCATATTGTAATTTATACTTTATTACACCCGAGAGATGTGAGTATCTAAACACTATTTGTGAGGTGCTAGTGTATGACCTCCGTGCTTGTCTATTGGTCTTTAGTGGAACGATTATTTGTTGTAATTACTTTTATATTAGTGTTAAATGACCCCTAACTTGTATTTTGATTAGAATAAAAGCGCATTTGCTTGAGGGCAAGCAAATCTCAAGTGTAAGGGTATATGATGAGGCAAAAAATGAACCACTTTTAGGGGGTCATTTAAGCCCGTAATTGAATTTATTTGATCAAATATTGCCCTAAATCGTTCCTTTTGTGATTTTAGGTACTTTGGGAGAGAAATCTGGAAAAGGAAGCAATTCAGACGATTCTGGAGCATAAAAGTGAAGAAAACGCCAAAGTCTTAATTTTCCTTGCTGGGAACAGTAGGTGACGGCGTCAAGAGGAAGATCATGACGGCGTCAAGAGTAATTTGCAAGACGGTCCAGTACAAACGTGAAGGCGTCACAAGTAGAGCGTCAAAAGTAAAAGACGTGACGGCCTGGAAAACCATAACACGTGACGGCGTCAGATGAAGATTAAGGCAGTCCGAGAAGTATTTTGGCGGCGAGATGACGGCGTCACCTATTTGGTCTTGACGCCGTCAGCCTCAGTTTTCTATATATAGTTTTCTAATTTTCATTCATAAAAGAGAGAAGTTTTGGAGAAACCCTAAAGCCGAACCTATTACGAATTTTACAGGTTTTTCAAGGGTTTTCAGCCCTTGAACCCTTTCATGTGTAATTGAGATAAGTATTCTTTTAATTCAATCAATATGTCTATGTGTTGGTGTCTATATCTTGTTCTTGTCTTAATTTCATCATGCTAGGCTAGATCTATCTTGTGTTTGCTTAGATCTAATGAAACCTAGATGTTAATTATGTGTTGATTACTTGTTTATGGTTGTATTGGATGAATGATTTCGATGTTAGGCTTAAGAAAACTGGCAGATCTCCAATTGGTAACATGCTTGAACGTCTTAGGAAACATGAACTAACGTGCACTAGGTTTTATTGGTTGTATTTAATGCGTGAGTAAATTCTAATGATCCCATGTTAGGAGCTTCTTAGTCGGCTCAACATAGGAGTGAAGTAGGCACTCATAGGATTGGGGAATTAAGTGCGCCACCCCATGAATGGTATTAAGGAATACAATCCGTCATCCATGCAACTATAACAAGTAATTAACGTGTAAAATATATCTAGGGAGTAGTGAAATCTAAGTAAACACAATTTCTCCACTTATTGCTCACAACCTTAGTTTAATTTAGTTTATTTTCATTTCTAGTATTTTATTTTGATTGCATCTTTAGTATTGGGTTAGTTGACTAGCAACTAATTCCGCCCAAATCCTTAAAACCCGAGATTTTTACTTGCTTTCTAAAAAAAATATAAAAATACAAAAATAATCATCCTTCATCTCTAGAACTAGTATTTAGGTTTTCTAATCCTAGCGATGCTATTCCTAGCTGAACGATCAATCCCCCGGTACTTGTCACTATACTATACTACAAAGATCAGGTACACTGCCTGGTGGGGGTTGTAAGCTTCTCAAGATCCCTTGAGAGGTAAAGCCTGGTGCGATTCCCACGTATCACATGCTGGCCCAAATCATTGTTATGATAGCCCACTCGTGGTGGGCTTGGGCGTTAGTAATGTTTATCATTTGAGTGCGTGACCGAATATAGACTATACATCATCAGTGTTTATGATTATGAAACATATTTGCTGACACTTTGAGAGTTTTGGCTTCTTTTTAAGGACTCCCCCTTCACATGTGCTCATGGATTTTTTTAAGAAATTTGCACATGCGTGAGGAGTTTGCACTTTTTAAATTGATCCACTATCAGTGTACATGACCGATTCGAGACACGCTTACATCACTAGTTAGACTAACTTGAAATTATTACCCATCCTGGTCAAGTCCAAAGAAAGTCTCTCGATACGGTACATTCTACTCAGCCAAGTCCTATTCGAGACACGCTTACATCACTAGTTAGACTAGCTTGAAGTTATTACCCGTCCAGGACAAGTCTTTTCGATTACTGACATTTTAATCTTCGTCAATTCATTGGTACTTTCTGAGTCGAGCTCTTCTGAGATTCAGTCACAATCTTTACGCATTTTTGATCACATTTTAATCATGTCTTCTCCCCCTAAAAATATCATATCGTGATATTTTTGATATCAACTGATTAAGAAAAAGCTTTTTAGAGGGATAGACAGATTTCATTTTGCATGAATTCGGAACATTTTTGTTTTTGTACTCCCCCTTAATGATAGCTCATTTTAAAATCATTTAAGGGTTTGGAGGGAGGTATCTTGAGCACTAATTTTGAGAGATTTTGAAAAATCTTTTGAACAATCTTGAAAAAGTGCTCAAGAATTCTGTTTGAAAACGAGTTTTTGTTTGAAGTCTTTTTCGTTTGTTTAGACTCGAACTTATTGAAAAAGATTTCGTCCTTGAAAATACGAGTCCTTGATTAGAAATAATCAGAAGTCATCATTAGGGTCCGGGTTTCGTATTGAGGTATACGAAAGCCATTGTGAAGAAACTTTTGAGAAACGACATGTTTTAGGAAAACATTTTAAAGAACTCCCGTTCAAGCATCTGTACACGTCCGTATCATTGTTGAATGACATTTATAGAAATGTATAGAATATTGATTTATACGAGAGACATGTCATGAGAAGAATATTTTTGGATTTTTTTGATTTTATATTGTTTTTGTATGTTTTGAGAATTTTCTATTTTTGTATTTTGTTTTGTTGGTTTTTCAAATTTTGTATTTTGATTTTTCCGAAAATATTTACAGCGAAGCGATTTTGAAAACATTTTTCAAGAAGATTCGAGAAGACGTTCTAGCTCCTCAGGAGTTAGGCTTCGCATTCCAATTCGTCGAACTAAATCGTCAAACCGTTCTTTTGGAAAGGCTTTAGTAAATAGATCGGCGAGTTGGCATTCGGTCTTAACGAAAAATAATTCAACAGTACCCTCTTCTACGTGCTCTTTGATGAAATGGTAGCGGACTTTAATATGCTTAGTCTTTGAGTGTTGTACGGGATTGAACGAGATGGCTATGGCTCTTTTTGAGTCACAATACAAAGGTATTCTGTCGAAAGTAAAGCCATAATCTGTGAGCTGTGTACGCATCCAAAGAACTTGGGCACAACACGTAGATAGAGACACATACTTGGCTTCGGCGGTTGATAATGCGGTACAATCCTGTTTCTTTGACGACCAGCTTACTAGATTTTCACCCAAAAATTGTGCTCCACCTGATGTACTATTTGCTGTAACTTGATCACCGGCATGGTCGGCATCTGAAAATGCTATTAGTTTAAACTCCGAATCCTTCGGATACCAAAGTCCCATGTTAATGGTGCTTCGTAGGTACCTAAAGATCCGTTTAACCTCTTTCAGGTGAAGTTCGGTAGGCTTTGCCTGAAACCGTGCTAACAAACAAACAGCAAATTGAATATCGGGTCGGCTAGCAGTTACGTACATGAGAGAACCGATCATGCTCCGATATTTCTTCGGATCGATTGGTTTCCCAAACAAATCAGCACCTATTTTTGGTGAAGTGACCATTGGTTCACCAACAGAATCACAATTTTCCATTCCATGTTTTCTCAAAATCTCTATTGTATATTTAGCTTGATTGATAAAATACCACGAGGGGATTGATGTATTTGTAAACCAAGAAATAATTTTAGTTCCCCTGACTCCTCCCAAACCAACCAGTCAACCGTGTGCAGCTGATAGGCCCACCTGGGAGAAAGTGCAAGTTAATATTGACCGTGGAAGTACAGGGAAATCCCCGGGTCGTTAAGTCCCAACGAGATTGAAATTGTATTTGTAAACGAGTAGGAGAGTGAGTGGTACTGAGGACAGTAACAAAGATGATTTGAGGGTTGATTATACTACTGATTGCTTGATATTTGGATAATATGAAAATATATAAACAATAACAGAGATACAAATAAAAGCACAAATAAGAAAATCAGATAACAGACAGAGACAAGTGGTTTTTAACAAGTTATTAAGAAAATCAGATAACAGACAGAGACAAGTGGTTTTTAACAAGTTATAAACTACAGGGAGTAAAAGTGAAACTTTGAAAAACTTAAAATTAAATAAAATGGAAAATGAAATTGAAATTATGAAAATGATTTATTATAATATTTAATTACTATTTAATTAATTAAAACTATTTAAAATCTAATTTAAAACTTAATTTAAATTAACTAAAAATGACAAGTATTACAAATTAACCTAAAAACTTACACAAATAATTTCTAAACCTAAATAAGAACTTGAAGAAAGTATAAAAAATGAAAACAAATATTTTTGTCTTTTTGTTAGTATTTTATTAATTAAAAACTATTTAATTTAATTAATCTAATTAAACTATTTAAAATGACTATTAATACTAAATTACCTTAGAAAATTATGAAAAAAATTATAAAACTATTTAATTACTACAGGAATACTACAAAATTATAAAAAGTTGCCAAAAATTATATTTAAGCTAATTGACTAATTAATTATTTATTAATTAATTTAAAGCTAATTAAATTAATTTAAATAAGAAAATTAGAAAATGGACAGTGGAAATTATGAAACTATTTTCTAAAAGTCTTAACTACTTTATAAAACTTAGGAAAAATATAAAATTCTACTTTTGTTAAATAAATTAAAGAAATCTATTTAATTACTAATATTACCTATTTAATTATTTAAACTAGTTTTAAATCTAATAAATAGTAAACTGCTTAGGAAAAATCTAAGAAAATTATTTTAACTACTTAAAGGTACTAGGTAATTTATAAAATTATAAAATTGGACAAGTGCTTATTAATAAGCTGATATGAAAATTAATTAGATAATTTTTATTAAATAGAAGCTATCACTATAATTAAAGTTTGCTTTTTCTGGTTTTTCTTTTATAAAAATACTAAAATACTTAAATAATGAAACTTTAACAAAGACAACTACTTTAGAACCTCAGAATAAGCACTGTGAGTGCTTATTTGCTTATACAGTTGACTTTTGTTGAACACACAAAGAAATAAGCTGAATTGGAGTTATGTGGGGTCCACACTGGTTAAGCCAGGTTCTCCTAAGTTACTTAAACTAGTTTGAGCAGGTATTAACCAAATAAGCAGTAAGAATAAGCTACAAGACCTCAATAAGCGATTCCAAACTTATTTTCTGAAACAGAAAAGGGACAAAGTTTAGAGTTAATTTTAGGTGGGGTCCACTGATCTAGAGGTCAAACTAAGGGTCAACTATTGAACCTGGGTAGGAGGGGGGTTGTAAGAGTCAAGATTTGAGGTCTGGGGCCCACTGTGTTGGCCACAAATCACCACCAAAGGTGGTAGTGTGGGTGAGTCTGATGAGACAGGGCAGTTACCTTGCCCTGCAGGTCACTTCCAGGGGTATATTTGTCCACTTAAAAAATTCTCAAAATTATGAAACTTATGAAAATCAAAGGTTCAGCTGGTATAGTTTACAAACAACAAGTTTCAAACTCTAAATTTAAGCACAAAAATCAGATTAATTCATGCTATTTTGGTGATTTTCTGCACAAATATTTTTGACTTTTTCAATAATCTTGCTCAGTTGACTAAAGTAAGATTCTAGCTTGATTTTCTGATTGATTATGGTATGTTAAGCTATAATAAAGCTATGTTGATCTAATCCTATAACTTTTGAGCTGTTATGAAGGTTTATGAATCACAAAACATTAACAGTTAACTGCTATGGTAATCAAAAGGGTATTTTGACTTTTTTCTAAATTAACACTTGATTTTGTGCTTTATATGACCTATGTGTAACTACTGAGACATGTAACAAACAAAATTAACACAATAATCCCACAGAAACTTGATGAAATACACAGATCCAAACACTCCTTATACTAGACTGATTTGTGAATTTTTTAGTAAATGCTTACAGAGCTTATTCCACTTAACGACTATGACTTATTATGTTGTAATAGATCTAAACAAGTACTTAGAAACAGAAATTAACCACAGATACACAAGAATACAAGATAATCTATGTTGACTGTTTGATTTTTTGATTTTTTAGTAACTATGAATTCCAACAAACAAGGTACTAAGTTTATGTTATATTATCACTAATTAAGACTGAATAAGCATTAAGTAACTGAAAAAGCAAGCAATAAGCAAAACAACAGTACAAAGGCAGAAATGAGATTTTTGATAACTTACAAGATTGCTTTCTTGCTCAAACCATGAACCAAGGACATAGAAACTTTTCCTAATATCAACCAATGGATTCTAACCCAGGACCATCCACAATATGCCCTGCTCCAATTGCTTATCACCAAGAACCAATCAGTTTGACTTTCGTTGACCTTTTGTATTTTTGAGCTTTTTTAATTACTAAACTGCTTTTAGGGTATCTAAAAGCTTTAATGAGCTTCTTATGAGCTTATGTGAACTTATTGATCCTTATCATTCACTACAATCAACAATATAGCTTATTGAGAAATTTGAAATGAACTTGAAAATTGCATTAACTGAGAACTGACTTAGAACTTGAAGTTGATTATCACAAAAGTTGAGATTACACCTTAATTGATTACACAAAACTTAAAAACTTGATAACAAACTGAAACAACAGATTACAACTTAAACGAGACTATTCTTGCTAAAATAAACTATATGTTTTTTCTTCTGATCGTCTCTTCCTTTTATAAGTCCATATTAGGGTTTCATGAAGTGCTCTGAGCATATCCCACTTCAATCATAGCCATCCAATGCTCTGAATTGATCCTGACCTTCAAATCTACTTTTTGGCGCCAAAAGTCTCCAAGTTAACTTGGAGCCAACGTTCTGCAATTAAAGAATTGTGGATTGTTGTGGAGGTGGCAGGAGACAATTAGGATGATTTTTATGCAAGTTGGAACTGTATGGAAGAAAACAGAGGATAAAGTGAGGTTTGGAGAGAAATTTTGGTGTGGATAGCTTTAAATGAGGTGTGGTTTGTCTGTGAGGTGGTGGGATGAGGTGAGGGGGTAGGGGGTGAGGTGGAAAGGTGAGGAGGTGGTGGTAAAACCACCATGGTTTTGGGTTTACAGTGGTGAGGGAGGAGGGTGAATAGTAGTGGTGGTTTGGCGGTATTGGTTGGGTCAAACGGGTCAACGCCCGTTCCAAATAATAAAGGGGTGGAATGGGCTGAGGTTTGGGCCAAAGAAAAGGGTGGGCTGGGTTTGGTTGTGTTTGGATTTGGATTTAAATAAATAAAGGGTCCGGTTTGGTTGTGGTATTTAACAAGGACCAATTTTGTAATTTTGACAAAGTTAAGGGGCTGTAATTGTGATCTTCCCAAAGTGTTTTCAAGGACTTAACTTGCCAAAAATGATAAACCAAGGACCAAATTTGTGATTTCTCCATTTAAAAATATCCAGGGACCTTTTCTGTAATTTCTCAAACTCCAGGGACCATTTATGTAAATTTGGATTTTTAAGGGACTGTGGTTGTAATTTCTCAAAATGTTATCATAAGGACCAATTTTGTCATTTTAGAATAGTACAAGGTTTATTTTATTAATTTCCCATTTTTAAAACCTTAAGGACTAATTTTGACATTTTTGAAACTTGAGGGACTAAAGTTGTCATTTTGTAATTTTTTAACTTTAAAGGACTTTTCTTGACAACTTATGAATCCCTAAGGACCTTTGATGATATTTTTCATGTTTTGATTTACCAGGGACTAGTTTTGACAATTTTTGAAACTTGAGGGACTGAAATTACCAATTATGCAAACTTTGTACGTTTTTCATTTGTTTTTGCATATTTTGTATTTGAAACATATAAAACACACTTCTAAGATATTTTAAGTATTATGATGCATATTTGAGTATTTTTGTATGTTTTGGCAGTTCAGATTGGTATGAAATGATGAGTATTTAGACGCTCATCAATCCCCACACTAGACTATTGCTAGTCCCTAGCAATCTATTTGAGAAAAAATTAATGGATTTTTACTCTTTACCAAAAGCCATCACTTCTGGAGTAGCCAGGTGTAAGAACTGTGGCACACCTGATAACCGTGTGATTTTTAGCAAACCACCAACTGTCAACGGATTTGATTTGTCTTTACCAAAAGCCGTTTGCTTCTGGACTAGCCAACTCTTGATGGAATAGTCAACATCTTGGTGAGCTGATTACCAATTATGGTTTTTCCACGGCCTTTACCACAAGCCATAATCTTGCGGGCTAGCCAACTCATTAGCTTTTGAGGATGATGTGGAGTTGAGGAACCATACAATTTTTGGCAAATTGCAAGCCATCAACGGTTTTGAGATGTCTTTACCAAGAGCCGTTTGCTCCTAGACTAGCCAATCCTGTTGTGGGTTATACATGGAGGATTGATACCATTATTTGCATTTCTAAGTGTGAAAAAACTGGTAATTTTGATCAAATGGGGGTTCTTGATGGAACATGTGTTTTACATTCGTGAGAACGCTCCCCCACACTTAGAACTGAATATTGCCCTCAATATTCAAAGTACTTGGTGTCCCACCAAGACTTAGAATGTAAAAAGGTAATACTATTAACCTTTTATTTTACTCTATTTACATACAAACTCACTTTTTTCTTTTTATTTGTCTTATACCTTTTTTTTTTTTTTTTTTTTTTTTTTTTTTTTTTTTTTGAAAAAATATTTACATATGTACAACATGTGGTTCGTCTCCCCCACACTAGGGTGGTAGAAAGGGATGAGAAGACAGAAATATGGGTGACGACCCATATTGCTACTGTTTTTGATTACCGAGTCGCTAGCTTGACTCGACCTCGAATTTAGTTGTCCATGAGGTAGCTTGTTTTTGATTCCCGAGTCTCTAGCTTGACACGACCCCGAATTAAAATTGTCCTTGGGGAAACTTGTTTTTGTTAACCGAGTCGCTAGCTTGACTCGACCCCGAATTTATTGGTCCATGGGATAAGTTTGGAGATCCGGGACAACCATTGGTTGTATGTCCCCTCCAAAATAGTGTTTTAACCGATGACCATTTACTTTAAAATTGGGACCGTCGGGTTGCAATAACTCAACAGTTCCATATGGGTATACTTTAGTTACAGTAAATGGTCCAGACCAACGGGTTTTTAGTTTTCCCGAGAAAATTTTTAATCTAGAATTGAAAAGAAGAATTCTGTCACCAACGTTGAAAACGCGGTTCTTAATTTTAGAGTCATGTATCTTCTTAGTCTTTTCTTTATAGATTAAAGAATTTTTGTAAGCTTGATCACGTAATTCATTTAGTTCGTTTAGTTGAACTTTACGATGATCACCCGCTGTCTGAAGGTCGAAATTTGCATGTTTTAAGGCCCAATAGGCCTTATGTTCTAATTTGATCGGAAGATGACATGCTTTCCCGTACACTAGCTTATATGGAGTACACCCGATGGGTGTTTTGTAAGCAGTGCGGAAAGCCCATAATGCATCGTCCAGCTTATCCGACCAAGAGGCACGGTTTTCACCGACCGTCCTCTCGAGAATTCTCTTAATACCCCGATTTGAGACCTCCACCTGCCCACTTGTTTGGGGGTGGTATGCCGTAGAAAGACGATGAGTTACACCATATTTCAGCATTACTCTCGCAAATTGTTCATTGCAAAAGTGAGTACCACGATCACTGATAATGGCACGAGGAGTCCCGAATCTGGCAAAGAGAGACTTTAAAAATTTAACGACTACTCAGGCATCATTGGTGGGTAAGGCTTTTGCCTCAACCCATTTTGACAGATAGTCGACAGCCACGAGTATATACTTATTCCCTCGTGAAGACGGGAATGGCCCCATAAAATCAATGCCCCACATATCAAATATTTCACAGACTTGGATGGCGTTTTGCGGCATCTCATTCTTTTTGGAAATATTCCCGTGACGCTGGCAAGCCTCACAGGTTTTGATAAGTTCATGGGCGTCTTTATAAATCGTGGGCCAAAAGAAACCTGAATCAAACACCTTTTTGGCGGTGTAGTTTGGGTTATGATGTCCCCCCGTGGGTCCATCATGACAAGCTTTAAGAATTTCCATGGCTTCTTGGCCATGGACACATCGTCGGATGACTTGATCCGCACATATTTTGAATAAGTAGGGGTCGTCCCAGAAGTAATGTTTTACATCTTTAAAGAATTTTCTTTTCTGTTGGGACGACATCCCTTTCACAACGAAATTTCCCGCACGGTAATTTGCAAAGTCGGCAAACCATGGGGTGGTGGTATTATCCCGGGTAGAGATTAGATTAAGAGTCTCCAGAGGAAAAGTTTCATTAATTTCTTTTCTCTCGAGAATATCCTGATGAGGATTTTCTAACCGGGACAAGTGATCAGCTGCAAGGTTCTCTGCTCTTTTTTTTTTATCTCTTATGAGAATATCAAATTTCTGGAGGAGCAGGACCCAACGGAGCAGTCTTGGCTTTGCATCCTGTTTAGTGAACAGGTATTTCAGAGCCGAATGGTCTGTATACACCACACTTTTGTTTAAGATTAAGTAAGACCAAAATTTTTTAAAGGCATATACCACAGCTAATAATTCTTTTTCTGTGGTGGTATAGTGTGTTTGAGCCTCATTCATGGTCTTACTTGCGTAGTGTATTGGCTGGAAATGTTTGGTTTTGCGTTGCCCCAGAACTGTACCAATAGCATAATCGCTAGCATCGCACATAAGTTCAAAGGGTAAGTCCCAGTCGGGGGCAACAAGGATTGGTGCCTCAGTAAGCCTTTTCTTCAAAATAGAAAAAGCTTCGATACACTCGAGGGAAAAGATAAAAGGAGCATCCTTTTCAAGAAGATGAGTCATGGGCCGGGCTATTTTGGAAAAATCCTTAATGAATCTCCGATAGAACCCGGCATGGCCGAGAAAACTCCTTATTCCTTTAACAGTGGTGGGATGAGGCAGTTTAGCAATAACATCAATTTTGGCCTTATCGACCTCAATCCCACTTTTTGAAATTTTATGGCCGAGGACAATGCCCTCCTTAACCATAAAATGGCTCTTCTCCCAGTTTAGACAAAGATTAGTGTTTTCACAACGTTGAAGCATTTTTTCTAAATGGGAGAGGCATGAGTCGAAAGAATTCCCGATGACTGAGAAGTCATCCATGAATACCTCCATGGTTTTTCCAATCATGTCATGGAAAATAGCCATCATGCACCTTTGGAAAGTGCCTGGATCATTGCATAACCCAAAAGGCATGCGGCGATAGGCAAATGTCCCGTAAGGGCATGTGAAGGTAGTCTTATCTTGATCCTGTGGATCAATGGGAATTTGGAAGTAACCCGAGAAGCCGTCGAGGAAACAATAGTACTCGTTTCCCGCTAGTCTTTCGAGCATTTGATCCATAAAGGGCAGAGGAAAATGGTCTTTGCGGGTGGCTTCGTTAAGCTTTCTGTAATCAATACATACTCGCCACCCTATAACCAAACGAGTTGGTATCAACTCGTTGTCCTCATTTGTGATAACCGTAATGCCACCCTTTTTTGGAACACAATGAATTGGGCTAACCCAAGGACTATCTGATATAGGGTAAATCAATCCCGCATCAAGAAGTTTGATAACTTCTGCTTTTATAACTTCGTGGATTTTTGGATTTACCCTTCTTTGATGCTGCACGGTAGGTTTAAAGTCCTCTTCCATTAGGATTTTGTGTGTACAAAAATCCGAGTTAATACCCTTTTATGTCTAAGAGCTTCCAAGCAATTGCTTGCTTGTGGGACTTTAAAACCTTGAGCAGCGCGGTTTTCTCCTCATCCTTTAAGTCTTTTGCAATAATGACCGGTAACTTATCGTTACCTTCCAAGAATGCATATTATAGAAGAGGAGGCAGGGCCTTAAGTTCAACCTCGGGGAAGTCATCATTTTTCTCAACATATTTGACTTCCACCTTATGAAGTTGTGGAGGTAGAACAGGAATGGGAGAAGGATCTTCGTTCAATAACTTCTCAAGGAGAAGTATATCCCCCTCCGGGTCAATATCTTGGTAATCAATTCCTTCGGGAACTGAATCACTTTTGAGAAAGGCCTCTAATTCCTCAAGGACGAAATCACTTCCCCCAAACGGAGTGAGGGAAGGAGAAGAATTAGCGAATATGGGATCAGAAGAAGTAGTGGGATTGCCACTCAAAAAATTATCAGTGAATCCAAGGATTCCTGAGCATACTCCTCGGATGCAATGTCAATGACATCAATTCGGTTGACCGATTCAGCATCATAATTCGAGGAGTATCTTGAGGTTTGATCAAGGTTGAACGTAATCGCTTCATTTCTAACTCGTAACGTGATTTCCATCTCGAAAACATCGATTAATGCACGTCCCGTTCTTAAGAATCCCCTCCCAAGAATGAGAGGAACTCTTGGATCTGCATCGAAATCAACAACGACAAAGTCTGCCGGAAAATGGAACTTTCCCACTCTCACAAATACATCCTCAGCAATACCAAGGGGACGTGAAATTGAACGGTCTGCAAGCTCGAGAGTCATGCATGTGGGACTAAGTGCCTGAAGAGAGAGCTTTTTCCAAACTGAGTGTGGCATTAAGTTGATGCTTGCACCAAGATCGGCCAAGGCAAAACATTCAACCATACCCGGGAAAGTACATGGTATTAGAAATCTCCCGGGGTCTCCTAGATTTTCGGGAAGCTGTTTTAACAGAACCGCAGAGCAGTTCCCATTAAGTGGAGTTCGTGCCATCTCAAACAGTTTTTCTTTATTGCTCAACAGATTTTTGATTGTCGATGCGAATTTGGGCATTAAAAGAAGAGCATCCGCGAAACTAATATCGAAGTGTAGTTCTTGGAAAATCTGAAAGAATTTTTCCATCTGATGATTAGCTTTGTCACGGAGCTTTTGGTCTTGCAATCGTGAGGGATATGGAATTGTTGGTTTTGGGTTGGCTTTTGGATTTTCAACAGGACCTTCGGTAGTTTCAAACACGACTCTTCTAGGAGGAGTCGGGACCGGGATAACTGGAGGAGGGATGTCATTGGTAGCTCCATTATTATTAGGAAGTACCGTATCCGTAGTGTCCTCAGTTTCACATTCCTCTATAGGGATAGGAGAAGAGGTAGAGGGAGCTGTAGGTCCTTGGTAAGAAACTCCACTTCTTGTGGTGATCGCCTTTACATCGCCCCTCGGATTAGCGATCGTGTTGCTAGGTAAAGTTGTACCTGAGCCCGAGGGTCGATCATTTAAAGACTTCTGGAAATTAGACATTTGACTAACCAGCATTCTGTTCAGTTCTTCTTGGGATTTCATAAACTGTTTTAATAACTCATCATGTGATGGTCCAGTTGGAACAATGGCTTGATTTTGGTTTGGAAAATTTTGAGCCCGATTGTTCTGGAAATTCCCATGTTGTTGATTGTTGTTACCCTGGAAGTGGTTTTGTTGTTGAAAATTACCCTGTGGGTAATTGTTCTGACCTTGATTACGGTTATAGTTCCCTTGGTTCTGATTTTGGTGAACCTGGTTTTGACCAGAGTTGAAATTACCTTGGTTGTTATAACCTTGGTTCATTCGGTTCTGGTTCTGATTCTGGTTAAAATTCTGGTTCCTGTTTTGAGGCTGATTAAACCCTGGTGGTCCGATATAGTTATTAGATCGATAGCTCAAAAGGTTTCGATCCCCTTGCGGTTGGTAAGAATTACCTCCCGTGTTATAGGAACCTTGAGCTGCGGACACGTTTTCACGAGAAAAGCCACCGGAAGCTGGGCAATCTGTGTATGTATGTGGACCACCGCAAGTTTCACAACTTGGGTTAACAGTTTTGACCTGATTAGGATTATTCTGATGAATACGCAAAACTGCTGTAGACAAATCATCCAGCCTTTTAGCTAGGATTGATATTTCATTGCTTGCCGGAGTGTCTGACTTAAATGAGTCGTTCCTCTCAGCAGAGGAGTCCCAAAAATTATGATGGGCAGTCATGTTTTCGATTAAGTCATAGCACTCTTCAGGGGTTCTTTTCATAAAGGTGCCCCCAGCAGCAGCATTGATGGTGTCACGATGACGGAGCGTCAAACCATTATAAAAGGTGTCAATAATGGTGACAAGAAGCATGTTATGATTGGGACACTTATCAATGGCAAGTTTGTAGCGTTCCCATGCCTCAAATAAGGACTCTTCGGGAAGCTGTCTGAAGTTGCTGATATCATTCCTCAGCTTTGTGACCATAGATGGTGGAAAGTATTTGGCCAGAAATTTAGTGATCATCTCATCAAAAGTGTGGATCGAATTATTTGGAAGTCGATCGAACCATGAAGTCGCATGATGAGTGAGAGAATAGGGGAACAAGTATAAACGCAGGCTGTCTTCGGCGACGCCATGTTGTTTCATGCTTTGGGTGACAGTTAAAATTTTTTTGAGATGCCTGTTGGCATCGTCACCCGGCAATCCGTGGAACTGGCACGTATTCTGGATCTGTTGTATCATGTGGTGTTTTAATCCAAAATCCGTGGCTCCAATAGTGAGTGGTGCAATTGGTCCACCCCTCCTATGCATGGTAGGTTGACACAGTTCCTCCATAGTTCGGGTGTCAGGAACTGGCTCCTCCTTGGGAGGGATTGGGGGCTCGTCGTTCATTTTTATTGTGTGTTCTTCTTCAACAATACGTAACTCGGGTACGTTTTTCTTCTTTTTATTCTTTGTTTGTGAACGAGTGCGCATGCACAAAAATTATTTTTCAACACAAGAAAGAGGCAAAACTACAGTGAACTTAAACCCAATAATCACAAATGAACAACTCCTTTAAAAAAGGTACACTATCCACAAGGATATAATGGTAAGTTTTGAATCTTAGGTTTGGGAACTTATTATGTTCACACCCCCAGTTGGTAGGTGTTCTGCCTTGGTTTGCGGTGGTAAACTTTTTTATATTCACAGTAAAATGTTTTTGGCTTTTCGTGTATGGGTGAAAAAAACTTGGACAATATTTTTGAAACTGATTCGTTAACCGAAATCGTCCCTTTAAGATTACTCGCAGGCTGGCGGGAGGAAATAAATGGATCCCTCTTAAGTTCGCAATTTAATGTCAGAACTTACCTTAAACCAACAGTATAGGTTGTAATCGTAAAGATAACGAAGTAATTTAACTTCACAGTTCGTTTTGTTGTTTATGATTTGTTTGGTGTTGTTAACACTTCAGGAGAAATGTTAATGAACGTTTTCAGATATGATTTTGATTTTCTTAAATTTTTTTTTTAAAAAGTGGTGATATTTGTACAGGAGGGTTTTTGAAAACCACTAAACTTTTACCGTTTTGAAATATGCAACAACCTCCCCGGCAGCGGCGCCAAATTTTGACTCCTCCCAAACCAACCAGTCAACCGTGTGCAGCTGATAGGCCCACCTGGGAGAAAGTGCAAGTTAATATTGACCGTGGAAGTATAGGGAAATCCCCGGGTCGTTAAGTCCCAACGAGATTGAAATTGTATTTGTAAACGAGTAGGAGAGTGAGTGGTACTGAGGACAGTAACAAAGATGATTTGAGGGTTGATTATACTACTGATTGCATGATACTTGGATAATATGAAAATATATAAACAATAACAGAGATACAAATAAAAGCACAAATAAGAAAATCAGATAACAGACAGAGACAAATGGTTTTTAACAAGTTATAAACTACAGGGAGTAAAAGTGAAACTTTGAAAAACTTAAAATTAAAGAAAATGGAAAATGAAATTGAAATTATGAAAATGATTTATTATAATATTTAATTACTATTTAATTAATTAAAACTATTTAAAATCTAATTTAAAACTTAATTTAAATTAACTAAAAATGACAAGTATTACAAATTAACCTAAAAACTTACACAAATAATTTCTAAACCTAAATAAGAACTTGAAGAAAGTATAAAAAATGAAAACAAATATTTTTGTCTTTTTATTAGTATTTTATTAATTAAAAACTATTTAATTTAATTAATCTAATTAAATTATTTTAAATGACTATTAATACTAAATTACCTTAGAAAATTATGACAAAATTTATAAAACTATTTAATTACTACAGGAATACTACAAAATTATAAAAAGTTGCCAAAAATTATATTTAAGCTAATTGACTAATTAATTAATTATTAATTAATTTAAAGCTAATTTAATTAATTTAAATAAGAAAATTAGAAAATGGACAGTGGAAATTATGAAACTATTTTCTAAAAGTCTTAACTACTTTATAAAACTTAGAAAAAATATAAAATTCTACTTTTGTGAATTAAAATTAAAGAAATCTATTTAATTACTAATATTACCTATTTAATTATTTAAACTAGTTTTAAATTTAATAAATAGTAAAATGCTTAGGAAAAATCTAAGAAAATTATTTTAACTACTTAAAGGTACTAGGTAATTTATAAAATTATAAAATTGGACAAGTGCTTATTAATAAGCTGATATGAAAATTAATTAGATAATTTCTATTAAATAGAAGCTATCACTATAATTAAAGTTTGCTTTTTCTGGTTTTTCTTTTATAAAACTACTAAAATACTTAAATAATGAAACTTTAACAAAGACAACTACTTTAGAACCTCAGAATAAGCACTGTGAGTGCTTATTTGCTTATACAGTTGACTTTTGTTGACCACACAAAGAAATAAGCTGAATTGGAGTTATGTGGGGTCCACACTGGTTAAGCCAGGTTCTCCTAAGTTACTTAAACTAGTTTGAGCAGGTATTAACCAAATAAGCAGTAAGAATAAGCTACAAGACCTCAATAAGCAATTCCAAACTTATTTTCTGAAATAGAAAAGGGACAAAGTTTAGAGTTAATTTTAGGTGGGGTCCACTGATCTAGAGGTCAAACTAAGGGTCAACTATTGAACCTGGGTAGGAGGGGGGTTGTAAGAGTCAAGATTTGAGGTCTGGGGCCCACTGTGTTGGCCACAAATCACCACCAAAGGTGGTGGTGTGGGTGAGTCTGATGAGACAGGGCAATTACCTTGCCCTGCAGGTCACTTCCAGGGGTATATTTGTCCACTTAAAAAATTCTCAAAATTATGAAACTTATGAAAATCAAAGGTTCAGCTGGTATAGTTTACACACAACAAGTTTCAAACTCTAAATCCAAGCACAAAAATCAGATTAATTCATGCTATTTTGGTGATTTTCTACACAAATATTTTTGACTTTTTCAATAATCTTGCTCAGTTGACTAAAGTGAGATTCTAGCTTGATTTTCTGATTGATTATGGTATGTTAAGCTATAATAAAGCTATGTTGATCTAATCCTATAACTTTTGAGCTGTTATGAAGGTTTATGAATCACAAAACATTAACAGTTAACTGCTATGGTAATCAAAAGGGTATTTTGACTTTTTTCTAAATTAACACTTGATTTTATGCTTTATATGACCTATGTGTAACTACTGAGACATGTAACAAACAAAATTAACACAATAATCCCACTGAAACTTGATGAAATACACAGATCCAAACACTCCTTATACCAGACTGATTTGTGAATTTTTTAGTAAATGCTTACAGAGCTTATTCCACTTAACCACTATGACTTATTATGTTGTAATAGATCTAAACAAGTACTTAGAAACAGAAATTAACCACAGATACACAAGAATACAAGATAAGCTATGTTGACTGTTTGATTTTTTAGTAAATATGAATTCCAACAAACAAGGTACTAAGTTTATGTTATATTATCACTAATTAAGACTGAATAAGCATTAAGTAACTGAAAAAGCAAGCAATAAGCAAAACAACAGTACAAAGGCATAAATGAGATTTTTGATAACTTACAAGATTGCTTTCCTGCTCAAACCATGAACCAAGGACACATAAACTTTTCCTAACATCCACCAATGGATTCTAACCCAGGACCATCCATAATATGCCCTGCTCCAATTGCTTATCACCAAGAACCAATCAGTTTGACTTTCGTTGACCTTTTGTATTTTTGAGCTTTTTTAATTACTAAACTGCTTTTAGGGTATCTAAAAGCTTTAATGAGCTTCTTATGAGCTTATGTGAACTTATTGATCCTTATCATTCACTACAATCAACAATATAGCTTATTGAGAAATTTGAAATGAACTTGAAAATTGCATTAACTGAGAACTGACTTAGAACTTGAAGTTGATTATCACAAAAGTTGAGATTACACCTTAATTGATTACACAAAACTTAAAAACTTGATAACAAACTGAAACAACAGATTACAACTTAAACGAGACTATTCTTGCTAAAATAAACTATATATTTTTTCTTCTGATCTTCTCTTCCTTTTATAAGTCCATATTAGGGTTTCATGAAGTGCTCTGAGCATATCCCACTTCAATCATAGCCATCCAATGCTCTGAATTGATCCTGACCTTCAAATCTACTTTTTGGCGCCAAAAGTCTCCAAGTTAACTTGGAGCCAACGTTCTGCAATTAAAGAATTGTGGATTGTTGTGGAGGTGGCAGGAGACAATTAGGATTATTTTTATGCAAGTTGGAACTGTATGGAAGAAAACAGAGGATAAAGTGAGGTTTGGAGAGAAATTTTGGTGTGGATAGCATTAAATGAGGTGTGGTTTGTCTGTGAGGTGGAGGTATGAGGTGAGGGGGTAGGGGGTGAGGTGGAAAGGTGAGGAGGTGGTGGTAAAACCACCATGGTTTTGGGTTTACAGTGGTGAGGGAGGAGGGTGAATAGTAGTGGTGGTTTGACGGTATTGGTTGGGTCAAACGGGTCAACGCCCGTTCCAAATAATAAAGGGGTGGACTGGGCTGAGGTTTGGGCCAAAGAAAAGGGTGGGCTGGGTTTGGTTGTGTTTGGATTTGGATTTAAATAAATAAAGGGTCCGGTTTGGTTGTCGTATTTAACAAGGACCAATTTTGTAATTTTGACAAAGTTAAGGGGCTGTAATTGTGATCTTCCCAAAGTGTTTTCAAGGACTTAACTTGCCAAAAATGATAAACCAAGGACCAAATTTGTGATTTCTCCATTTAAAAATATCCAGGGACCTTTTTTGTAATTTCTCAAACTCCAGGGACCATTTATGTAAATTTGGATTTTTAAGGGACCGTGGTTGTAATTTCTCAAAATGTTATCATAAGGACCAATTTTGTCATTTTAGAATAGTACAAGGTTTATTTTATTAATTTCCCATTTTTAAAACCTTAAGGACTAATTTTGACATTTTTGAAACTTGAGGGACTAAAGTTGTCATTTTGTAATTTTTTAACTTTAAAGGACTTTTCTTGACAACTTATGAATCCCTAAGGACCTTTGATGATATTTTTCATGTTTTGATTTACCAGGGACTAGTTTTGACAATTTTTGAAACTTGAGGGACTGAAATTGCCAATTATGCAAACTTTGTACGTTTTTCATTTGTTTTTGCATATTTTGTATTTGAAACATATAAAACACACTTCTAAGATATTTTAAGTATTATGATGCATATTTGAGTGTTTTTGTATGTTTTGGCAGTTTAGATTGGTATGAAATGATGAGTATTTAGACACTCATCATCCCCCATCATGGACATTTCAAATTTGCTTTTCATGAGATTTTCAAAATGTTTTGAATGGCTAGGATTGGTTGATCCAAAAATAATGTCGTCCACGTAAATTTGAACTATCAACCGTTCCTTTTGTGAAATTGTTTTTGAGCAAGAAAGATGATAGTTTGTCATACCACGCTCTTGGAGCTTATTTTAAACCATAAATGGCTTTCTTAAGCTTGTAGACGTAGTCTGGATGATCTTTGTCGATGAATCCCTCTGGTTGACTCACATACACTTCTTCTTTCAAAGTTCCATTCAAGAAAGCTATCTTAATGTCCATCTGATAGACTGTGATGTTTTTGTGAGCTGCATAGGCTAAGAAAATCCTGACTTCTTCAAGTCTAGGTACAGGCGTGAATGATTCTTCGAAATCTATCCCTTCTTCTTGTGGATATCCTTTAGCCACGAGACGAGCTTTGTTGCGAATTACAGTCATTTCCTCATCCATTTTGTTCTTCCACAACCACTTGAGATCAAGAACACGTTTGTCAAGTGGTCATTCAACATGTTCCCAACTATCATGTAACTGGTATTGAAGAATTTCCTCCTGCATCGCTTCTATCCATGGGTTTTCTGCCATTGCTTCCCGAATGTTCTTTGGTTCTTTGAGGCTTATAGAGCAAATGTAGATACACATTTCAGGACCTGTGGCAAGTTGTCTTCTCGTTTGAACTGGCCTTGAAGGTTCACCAATAACGTGTTCAATTGGATGGTCTTTTGTCCATTGTAGTGTAGAAGGGTACCTTGGGCTAAACCTATGTGTGTTAGATGGTTCTTGTAACCTTGAAGAAGATTCAGCAGAGTCTGTTGCAAATGGGTTTTCAAATACTTCTTCTTCTTCAAACACAACATCGTTTGAATTATTTGTTGGTTCTTTTTGAAAATTTGTGTTTTGGTTTTGCTCATCAACTCTTGGTAGAACAATTTCAATAACTGGAGTTGCTGGAGTAGATGTTGATGATGCTGATGGAGTTGGTGCTTCTTCTTCGATTGTAGTAGATGCATCTTGTGATGGTGGTGGTTGATGGTTTTGAGCGGGTGCAGCGGAATGTTGTTGAGATGCATTTGTCGAAGTTCCACCATAGTATTCATCATACATTAACTCGAAGAAATTTTTCAGTTCTTGTTCTGAAGGTTTTTCGGTGTTTGTTGATTGAGCTCCTTAAGGTACGAGTCCTGAACTAATTTGTCCAGAAGTCTACGGGTTTGGTGCGGGTCCTAATCCGTTTTGATTAGAAGCCATTGGATTAAGCGCGGGTTCTAGAGCGAGTCTCTCAGAAGCCATTTTTGAAATCACGTCAAACTTTACATTCATCGTCTCCGTTATCCTTTTTGTTCTTCTATTATACACCCTAAATGCCCTCGAGTTTTCTTAATATCCAATGAAGATTCCAATATCACCCTTAGCTTTCAACTTTCCTATATCTTCTCTGTCGTTCGTCGGATAGCACAAAGTGCCAAACACGTGAAAATAAGAGATATACGGTTTCCGATTGTTCACAAGCTCATATGGTGTTTTATTGAATCTTGGATGGATTAGGGATCGGGTCTGAGTGAAACAAGCAGCGGCAACAACATCAGCCCATAAGAATAGTGGTGCACTAGAATAAATTAGCATTGTACGAGCAACTTCCATAAGAGTTCTATTTCTTCTTTCAACTACCCCATTCTGCTGTGGATTTCAAACAACTGATGTCTGATGTGTGATTCCGCCTTAACTTCGCGATTGACCTTTTTAACTTTCTCGATTTCAATACCACAATTGTTCAATAATGATTCAAATAAAGCACATGTTTCCTCATCATTCTTAGCATGCTGTGAAACGAAGCCTCCATTATGATTCACATCTGGAGTTGCTGAAGGTGTATTGCTACTACTTGGTGTATCCAGGTATGTATCATAAGTGGGTACTGGTGTCTCAGAATGCTGTTCCTCATGAGGAGACATATCAAATATATCATTATTGTGACATGTGTTGAAGTTAGATACGTCAGATGGTGCACTAGTGTCATAAACATGAAGTGTGTCGGAATCCGTGTCATTCTTAGCTTCCTGAAGATTTTCCATGAATATGCAATTCACATCGATATCCTCTCTGTCTTCCATGTCATCAATAAGAGCCATGAAATCATTTTCCTCTGCATTTATATATATATATATATATATATATATATATATATATATATATATATATATATTATAATTAGTGTAAAATTTTAGTTTCTTTTTCTAAAAATTTTCTTTCAACCTTAGGTTTGTAAAAAAGTCATTTTCACCCCCTATGGGTTTTCAGATTTCAGTTTTTACTTTTTATTTTGTACGTTTACGTTATTTTAAATGTAAACGTGCGCGTTTTTAGATTTTAAATGTTTTTAAGTATCTAACTTTCACGTAATCATCCGTATAGCTTATTTAAGCTATTTCTTCTTATATTCCTTAGTTTAATCACTCACAAACCCTTTTCCTGTCCAAATTCACCCGATCACAAACCCGTTTTGATACCATCCACACCTCGTCGGGACATAACGACCCGGGGAAACCCTGTATTCCACGGAGATTGACTCTAAGGCAGTTTGACCTTGTTGACCATTCACTGGTCAATTTAAGTTGACCGTTTGGAGCCAATCAAATTTTGGCGCCGCTGCCGGGGAGGTTGTGCGCGTTATTTTAAACGGTTTTGCGTATTAGTGAATCTGGATACACGCTCATTGTATATTTATCCTTCCTTGTGTATATTATCATATAAAAATAAAAAAGTTCACGAAAACATTTTAAAATCAGTTTTCAATGAACACAAAAAACCCAAAAAGATTTTCTTTCTTATTTGTATATAAAATGTTTTTCCAAAAATCCAAGAATATTCATCTTTACCCTCCTACCCTTTTGATTCTTCATTCCTTACCCTCCCAAACCCTTTGATTCTTTCTATGTCTCATCCACACCTTCTGATTTGTGAATGGTGTGGTAGTCTTCATAATGGTGGTAATTGCCCTAGTTGTGGCTTGGTAGAGTCAGGAAACGGGTCTGTCTATAACCAGAATCCCTATTCCTACCATGACACGACTGATTTATTCTATCAGCTACCACACCATGAGACTCAGCAGTTTTACTGTTCTGAGTACTGTGGTGGTTCACACTACAGTTCTGATTGTCAATCGGGAAACACGCTTGTCTATTAGCAGTTTCCTGATAACGATTATGACTCTAGCACATACGACTCACAGCCACATCAGTTTTACTGTTGTGAGTACTTTGGAGGTCTACACTTCAGCTCCGATTGTCAAACAAGGAATCCATTTCCTTGTAACTATTTTGACACATCGTATTATGACGAACCTCCACCTCAGCCAATTCCTCAAAGTCTTCTCCTGGATCTTTTGGATTTAGTGAAAGATTTGAAAGGAACCATACATACCCCAGATAATCCAAATCAAAAATCGATGAAAGAATTGTTAGCTGAAGAACAGGCTGCTAAAATAAATTCCCAAGATGCCTATGAAAAATCTATTAGGGAATCAATTGCAAAAGAAAAAGCAGCCAGATCTAGCTCTCGATTCCGTTTCATTCCTGATGACAGTGATGATGAAGATACACTTGATATTCTTCAATTTTATAAAGATTCATCAGATGAAACTCCATCAGTTGAGATTCCATCTCAACCCACTGTTATCACACCCGAGGTTCCCACTCATTCTCTGAGCATGGGGGACGAGCATCTTGACACTGTTCCTTAAAAGGAATCAGACGAATTCATAATTTTTAGTGTTGAGGACCTTGTCCCAATCCCAAGAGAGTCACAGGGAATTCTTGATCATATATGTGATATTCCTCCTCCTCTTGTCTTCCCTAATGTTGATGTTGAGATGTTCTCCGATTCTACTGATGACGATTCGTTATCTTGTGGAGACATCGTTTTTATGGAAGAATTACCTTCTAAGCTAGTTAGCTTAGAAGAAGAGAATGATGAGATTGACACTGAAATCAAGGATGAAGCACTTCGTGCAACATTATTGAATGTCAATCTCCTCATTTCTAAAATCGAGGCTTTCAAAGAGAAACCTATTTCATCTCCTATCCCCATTAAGGATAGTGACATTTTCTCCGATGATCCTATTCTGGAGTTTGAAGCCTTTACTTTTGATCATATGGGAGAGAAGATTAGTGGCAGTACCACTCCTCATTCTCAAATTTCTCTCCTCGATTATGATTCATTCACCTTTGAGGAGTTCTCCGGTGAACTCACTCATATCATATCTCCACCGGAGTATGATAACTTTCACTTTGATCTAGACAAAGATAATCTTTGTGTTCTGGAGGGAAATATTCTCAACCTTGAGAATTTGATTGATATCAAAATCCCAACCCTCCCACCCATAATATGTCTAGATCATACGAGCTTAAATGATGAGATTCATGATACACCAATTATGGATTCTCTTTCTGATGATGATGACTTTATCTTGATTGTCATCACGATCTTTCTACCCTTCTTCACCTACCCGGTGACTTCTCCTGTTCTTCATTCCTTCGGGAATGAAGACATTATATTTGACCCCGGCATCACCGCTTATAGTTTATACTATTTTAAGCCAGGGTCTTTATATCTCATCGGTGTGGAACTTTCATGTACTTCAAATGTTTGTCCAAACATCTTGAATGAAAGTCCGATGGAGATTGTCTCTTCCACATCATGCTTCCCCAAGAACCAATGAATTCGGGGTCGAGTCAAGCTAGCGACTCAGTAAACAAAAACAGTAGCATGCATATCGGGTTTTCACCCTAAGTGTGGGGGATTTACCCCTGTTGTGGTTACAAATAAAGTGAAAGAAAAATGGTGTTTCCACATTTAGCTTGTAATGTCGCCCTTTTACGTTCAAAGAGTCGGCATAATAGCCGGGACTTTGAATATTGAGGACAATATTCAATTCTAAGTGTGGGGGGTATTCTAGCGAATTTTATCACATTTTACCTTCTAGTAGCCCCGTTTTTGGCAAAAATTTTAAAAAAAATTTCACTTTAGTTTTAAAATTTTTGTGGTTATCAATCCGCCATGTCTAAACGACAAAAGGACTGGCTAATCCAGGAGCAAACAGCTCTTGGTAAAGATATATCAAATCCGTTTATGGCTTACAATTTGCCCAAAATTGTATAGTATCTCAACTCGCCATATCCTAAAACGTGAAAGAGTTGGCTAGCCCGCAAGATTATGGCTTGTGGTAAAGGCAGTGGAAAACCATAATTGGTAATCAACTCACCAAGATGTTGACTATGTCCATCAAGAGTTGGCTAGTCCAGAAGCAAACGGCTTCTGGTAAAGACAAATCAAATCCGTTGACAACTGGTGGTTTGCTCAAAATCACATGGTTATCAGGTGGACCATAGTTCTTACTTGAACTAAAACATTTGGCTACTCCAAAAGTAATGGTTTTTGGTAAAGAGATTAAAATCCATTGAATTTTCAAAACAGTTTATTGCTAGGGACTAGCAATATTTTAGTGTGGGGGATTGATGAGTGCTCAAATACTCATCATTTTTGGTTAATCTGAACTGCAAAAATATTCAAAAACACTCAAAAAGGCATCAAAATACTGAAAATATTCTAAAATTGAGTTTTATATGTTTCGAATGCAAAATGAGTAAAAACAGATGAAAAACGTACAAAGTTTGCGTAATTGGCTGTTTAAGTCCCCAACTTTCAAAATTTGGAAAAAATAGTCTCTGAGCACATATTTTAAAAGAAAAGTCACCAAAAGTCCTTTTGAAATTATAAGTTTTCATATTTAGTCCTTTGGTGAATAATTTCAAAAGTTTTGAGAAATTTGCAAACTAGTCCCTCGAGTTTCAAAATTGACATAAAATACCCCTAGATATTTAAAAAGTGAAAAATTTACATTCAGGGTCCTTTGGAAAATGAAACTTGGCAAGAAATACCCTTGGATCATAAGTTTGGAAAATTGGCAAATCAGGTCCCTCAACTTTGAAACCTGACACATTTGGTCCCTGGGAATTTTTAAATTGAAAAGTAACATTTTTGGTCCTTTGGTTATTTGAATATGGCAATTTTGCTCCTTTTAATATCTTTTGGAATGTGTCATGCTCAACCCTTCAACTTTCAGCATATTACATTTTTGGTCCTTGGGCTTTTGTAGCTTATAAAACCAAACGGATCCTTAGTGTTATAATAAACCCAATCCATAACCCACTACCACTAACCCCCTGGCCCAACATTTAACATACCCAACTCCACCCTAGCCCACTAACCAAAAAATATAACTTCCCCGTTATTTATTCCCGGTCAAACCCCACATTTGACTCCCTCCTTTTTACCCTTCCCTCCTTACCACCATAGCTGTAACAAACCCCACCCCTAGTTTTCACCCAACTTGGTCACCAACTCTTCCAACTCACCCATACCTTGTCTCCTTGACCTCACACTAAACCCCAAACTACATTTAATGACCTCAAATTGCTCCAAGTTACATCTAACTGCCAAATGGATTTTTCCTGCCAAAAAGGATTTAAGGGTCAAGATCACTTCAAGCTAATCCAAGGGTCTACAATAGAGGTGGGAAAGAAAGAGAAATCGGGGAGAAGCCCTATAAGTCAAGAAAATGCAAGTGAGGAAGGGGGATGTAGTGTAGATGAGGAGTAGTGTAATTTAGAAAAACGTATGTAGTGTAATTTAATTTCCAGTGTACCTTTTTTACTTTCAACTTGTATTCTTAATGTTTTCAGTGCAATTTAAACTTATTTTGATCATCTATCTCACTTTCCTTGTCCTAATTAAGATTTGGCAGTTTTTGAGTGAAGTTGACATTAGAAGTTGACATTCTCACTTAGATATTGTTAAATTGTTGTTTTATTGTTCCAGTTAACTCAATTTAGGTTTCTATTAAGCTTTTATAAGCTTACAAAGCTTCTATAACAGTTTTAGTTTAAACTTCAAAAAATCACAAAAATACCACATAAATGGTCTTTAAATTCAAAAATCAGCAGAAGAGAAGATTGAAGCAAGGACCATGGTGAAATCTAGATTGCAATGGGTTTAGAACTCCTTGGGGAGTAATAGGGTTGTGACATTGGACCTTGGACACCTCATCTCAGTCTTGATCCATTTGTAAGCCATTTTAATCCATGTTTACAAATTACTGTTCATGTGCTTAAAAGTTTCTTATCTTAGTGTTTTTGTGCTCATATAGTGTAATATAGTCGTAATATTGATTAATATATAGTGTTTGTTCTATAGATTTCATTGTGCAACTTGTACTCATTTTCACTGTTTTAATAGCTTGTTCATGGTTCTTGGTTATTTCTTGTTAGCTTTAGTGCTTGTATGCTCAAAATAGTTTTTTACGTCATAATTAGTCATCATGGATCAGTGGTATGGTAAAAATCAAGCTTTCACTTTGAAAATCACATTTGAATCATTTTAAGGGAGTGTTTGGATTTGCTGTTTAGATTGTGGTAGAGGTTGTTTGTGGAGTTGTTCTTGTTTGATGTACCTCACAATAGGCTCTAATATATCTGTTAAACAATAAAATCCAGTCTCTCTTTGATAGAAAGTCAAAATCAATCTTAATGTCCATTTCATGATTCACTGTTAGGAGTTAGGATTGCACAATCATACATATATGTTTATTAGTGGTTAATTTAGCTTATTTAACTTTAATCTTAGCTTAAAATCATGTTTACAGTCCATTAGATCCAATCAAATCTCACCAACGTCAAAGTTCTAAGTTTACATAAAAAGTCAAATTTTTCCTTTGTCAGAAAAACCAAATATGGCATGAATTTTCTTGAATTTTGTGTTGTGTTTTAGGACTTGAAACTTTCAGAATTCAAAGTCCCCCAACTAAACTTCATAGTCCAAGTGTTGTTTAATTTTTGTGATTTTTTCTGAGGGCCCCAGACCCCTCCAAACACTCCTGCAGGGGGATTCACCTCCCCTGTGCAGCAGGTCCGTGCACCACCACCACCACCTTTGGTGGTTGTTTCTGGCCACCACAGTGGGTCCCACAGGCCCAAGTTAGGTTTTTTCAACCCCCCTCCTAGCCACCTTCAAGGTTTGAGCAAGCTACTGAGCTTAATCTCCCAGGGACCCACTTGAATTCATCCATAATCTCTGTCCCATTTTCAGTGTTCAAATAAGAAAGTGAAATTGCTTATTGTGGTTCATGGGCTTATCCTGTGGAAAACTAGAAGGGGGGGTTGAATAGTTTTACGTCTTTTTACTTCGTTATAAAATTAGTATTAGAGTTTTGCTTAGCTTTTAAAAACTTAGATTCGATAATATGTGATCTCAAGTCTTGTTCAATATAAACAATTAATACTACACAATATATTAAAATGATAAGTAATGAAATAAGTAAGAGATGGAAAGATCGAACCGCGAGACAAGAGATTTATAGTGGTTCGGCTACAAGGACACCTTCCTTGCCCTACTCCACTCCCCGAGCACCTAACTCGAGAGTTTTCTTCACTATATCAACAAGCTCCCTTATGGCGGAGAAAACCGTACACACCAATATACACACCAATCTACACACCACTTTTCACACCACAACTTCGTCACACCTAAGTCACAACTTCTACACAACTTCTTCAAATCAATCTACTTCACAACTAACTACTCCACACCTATCTTCTTCACACCAATCTAGTACCTAGCTTATCTTCTTCACACCAAGCTACTAACTAATCACACAATCTATATCTAACACAACTATCTACAATCAAATATTCACAACAATCTTCACAAAGAATAATGTAAGTGATCTTTGATGATGCACCAACAACTTAGATGTGGAGATCACAACAAGTTGTAATACTTCTTGTCTTGAGGGATAGAAGTATTCTTCTCTTGCACTTGAGAGGATGAAGGTTGGATCACTTTGAAACAAAGAATTTATATACTTATGATCAAAGGATAAAAGAATGGAGATTTGGATCTAGATCAGAAAGTTTTGTAGTGCAAAAGGTAAGGAAAAAATCCAGGTTTAAGGTGGTATTTATAGGCAACAGAATCTGACAGAGGAGCGTGGTCAGTCCCCTTAAATCATGGCCGGCCCCATTAAAATTAAGGGGACCGCCCTTTGTAATTAAGGGGGCCGCCCAGCTGAAACGGCCAGATTCTTTGTCTTTTAGTGGGAAAAGTTTATTTGGTGAAAAACTAACTGATTTTGGTTAAAAATTTGAATTCATATATTTAGTATGAATAAAACATTTTTCTTTATTACCAAAATTGTTTTTCAAAAATATATAATATGTTTATATAATTAAATAAACTTTGTAATGCTTAATTAAACTTTCCTTTGATCATAAAATGCACTAAACACTTTGTTTATTCATACCTTAAGTGATTTGGATGTAAAGAGAAATATTAATCACTAAATACTTGTTTATGTCACAAGTTTTAGTTCTATGAGTTTATATTTTGTGATAATTAAAACATAGAGATATTGATAACATGTTAATAATGTTTTTAGGCATTATTTATGTCAACAATCTCCCCCTTTTTGATTATTACAAAACCTTAAACTCAATATATCTAAAACTTGTTTTTAGACAAGTATTATATAGTAGTTTACATTTCTCTTCTCCCCCTTTTTGTATAATTAAAAAGGTTAAGCCGAGTAAGCTTCGCGAGGGAAGTTTAAACGGGTAGAATGCTCCCCCTTAATGTATGCTCCCCCTCATTTGAGAGCACCAAGGGAACGAGAAATGGAGATCTTTGCTACAAAAATATTTGAAGAGAGCAAGATACACATATATGCAAGGCAACAATTATGCAACTAAACATAGATTCATTCAAGCATTATAGAAATGATAAGCATTACAACATTCAATATGCTTGAAGCATATTGATAAAAATAACACAAAAGAAAAGACATAGTCCTATATTGCCTAAGAGAGCACTTGGATTTGCTTGCAACCCATGGTTGATTGTTTTATTTGCTTGAAGAGAATCATAAGCATAAAGCTTAGATGTTTGATTGAGAGGGATATGGAGTGGAGTGTGGAGCGGAAGAAGTGGATCTCACGATGTTGTATCGTGTTAAGGGTGGTATTGGATGATTGCGAGTGAGAAGATATTTAATCCAAGAAATATCTTTACTCAAGTAGAGGATTTGTTTTTGAAGGAATATGCAACAAGGGCAAAAGTGAATGTGGTTTGTAACTTGATCCAAGTTGAGAGAGTGGGGAAGGCAATTTGCATAGGGTGATGATGGAGGTTGCCCTTTGTTGCGTTGTGCAAGATGCATAGCAAGGAGATCACTAAGATCATGGATTTGGTTTATTTCATCACGGAACTTTTGTTTTTCCGTGGAAATGTGGAGGGGATCATAGGTTTGGTATGGATGAGTTGGGTTTGTGTAGTTGGAATTGTAGTTTGATGGTTGATCAAACTTGCATGGATCATTATAAGTTGTTGGAGGTTGAGAGGTGTAGTTTGGCTTAAAGGAAGATGTTTGGCCAATGTTGTATGGTTTGTAAAGTGGATCAAATGAATGACCTTGTTGGTTTGATGCAAAGTTTGGGAAGTAAGAAGTTGGGGGTGAGGAATGATTTCCAACTTCATTTATGATGATGGATTTGTTTCGAGGGCTTTTTCTTCGCCAAACGGGTTTTTTCGTCATACTTGCTAGCCTTGAGGCTTTTGATTTTGGTTTGTTTGGAGAGTTCATGATGGGATGAACGAAGAGTTTTGAGGATTGGGGATATTTATAGTGTAAGATTTGTGTGTTTAAGGATGGATAAGGTTTGTTTGGGGGATTAGGACAAAATGTGTTGGTGAAAAATGGGAAATGTAGGTTGAAATGGGCTAAAAAGCAGAAAAGATTCTGTAAACCCGACCATCAGATGGCCGGTCCCCTTAATTAGAGGGCGGTCCCCTTAATGATTAAGGGGGCCGCCTTACAAAATTAAGGGGGCCGCCCATCTGGTGATTTCCAGGTTACCAGAATTGGGTTTTTGGCAGAAAATTTGCAGAAAGGTTATGTGTTTGGATTAGAATTCAAGCAAGTTCAATTCTCTTAGGCAATATAGAGTCTAATCTAATCAAGATATAGCATGCATGCAAAAACACATAAACACAATAGCAAATAATCAACATATAATAAGCAAGAGGAGGCAAATAAAGGTAAGCACAATTAAGCTTCCTAAGGCATCTATGTTAGATTAAAGGCAAGGATAATTAGTGAGTGAACAACTAATGATGGATCAAGATGACACCATTATTAATGAATTTGTCCTAGTGAGTGTCTATATGCAACAAATGTGGAGTTGTGATTGTTTCGACTCCTAGAAGCAAAAAGAAATAACGATTCTAAGAAACAATCCAAATAATCTCCTTGATTCAATTTTTGCTCAATCATGAATGTCAAAGACATATATTAGATTATATATCTTGACAATTTATGTGAGAAGTTATGCATGATTTTGAAATAGAATGTTTTTAGAATTAGTCAACAATGCAAGGAAAATGATCTTCATGGGGTTCCTAGATTGTGAGAATAATTTTTAGAGAAAATTGATTGAGTTTTACAAAACGGTTTATGCAAAGAAAATAACTTTTCTCAATCTTTAGTTTTGTGCGAAATAGATTCCTAGACTTGGAATAGGTGAAATGGAAGAAAAATGAATTTCATGCAAGTATAAATTTAAAATAATTCAATATAATTTAGTCAACTTGTTCCATCATTCCTTAGGTTTGTAAAAAAGTCATTTTCACCCCCAGTGGGTTTTCAGATTTAAGTTTTCACTTTTTATTTTGTACGTTTACGTTATTTTAAATGTAAACGTACACGTTTTTAGATTTTAAATGTTTTTAAGTATCTAAATTTCACGTAATCATCCGTATAGCTTATTTAAGCTATTTCTTCTTATATTCCTTGGTTTAATCACTCACAAACCCTTTTCCTGTCCAAATTCACCTGATCACAAACCCGTTTTGATACCATCCACACCTCGTCGGGACATAACGACCCGGGGAAACCCTGTATTCCACGGAGATTGACTCTAAGGAAGTTTGACCTTGTTGACCATTCACTGGTCAATTTAGGTTGACCATTTGGAGCCAATCAGCTGGGAAGGAGGAATGTAAGGACTCTCCTCACTTACTAGTAAAAGTGATGTTCAAAGAGTGGATGAAGGAAGTAGGGTCAAGCTTAATTGGACTCATCCTCACTCTTCTGTCTAAGGGGCTAGTTATACGAGCCTAGCTGTCTAATCATCTCATAGCTAAAGAGGGCTCCAATTTGACATAGTTCAACTCGGAAGGACTTCTTTATTCCCTCTCATTCTCTCCCGTGCTAAGGCTTTAGGCTCAGGGATAGCAGCCTTTCCCATCTCTCTCGTGCTTTAGGCTCTGGGACTGTAGTCTTTCCGGAAGGTTTCCCTTCTCTATTGCTTTGACCGAAGGATAACTTTCCCTTCACCTTCTGCTTTACCCTTCTCTCTTTAGCTATAGCTTTAGCAAGATCTTTAACTATAGAACTTTGACCTTGGTTGTAAGGATAGCTTTCCCATCTCTCTGTGCTCAAGTCATCAGCATCCTGAGCTATATCATCCTTAATTAGCTCTTTCTTTAGCTTCAGCTTTAGCAAGATTCAATCTTTAGCTATTTCACTTTTCCCTTTTCTTTTTCTATTGCTTTCTTTCTCTTTAGCTTGTTTGATCTGTTGAGAATCTGGAGTAAAAGGATTCGAACCTTTGCATGCCGGTACCAAAAACCGATGCCTTACCACTTGGCTATACTCCATATGGCTTGGGGAGAGGGGGAAGCGAAGAACGAGCCGTGAAAGGATGCGGGGATACAACAAGTAAGCAGAAAGGTTCTCCCTTTAGGACTGACTACAACAAGCTAACGACTCTAATAGAAAGCAAGGGTAAGCTCTCTGCTCTATTTGCTTGCAATGCTATGCCTATCAAAGTTAGCGAACGCTTCTGTAACCTTAGACTCGTTACGCTATTCGACTGAACTCGTTGGCTCCACGTCCAACGAAAGTAGGTAACCTTCTTCACCGTTGGTTCCCGTAACCAAACCTTTCTTATCTTTTTATTTTATTTTTATTTTTATTATTATTTCTTTCTTTCTGAAGGGCTTGCGGTTTATTACACCAAATTCAGTGAACTATTGAAGCTATTGAGGAGTACCAAATGCTGACGGTAACGAAGGTTACCGGGCCGATGCGGCCGGTTACTGGGAACCTTTTGGTTCCCGGGAAACTATGTTCCCTTTGTAAAGTAGGCCTTTTTATAACTAATTAGAGTTGACATGAAATGGATCACGGAAGAAGATATAAAAGATGAATGAATGATTCAATCCCTTCCCACTTACACGGGTTCTTCTATTGAAGAGGTTCCCCAGGCGTACATAAGAGCGGAACCTAGATAGAACACGGAGCACTGGCCCCGGACGCCGATACAGTTACCATGCTTACCAGCCCTTACCATTGCTGCCTATAGATATAGATGGGAGGTAGGCGAGGCTAGCTTGCTTATCTTCCCCTAGGCTACTTGCACATCGTACGTACGAATAAAAGGAAGCGAGCAGCTCTTCGCTTAGTAGACGGCCACCGGACGACGAACCCTTCTTGTTCTCGCATAGTCGTTTCTTTTTTTTTTTTTTTTTTTTTTTTTTGAGAATCCTAGACTAAAGAAGAAGGCTCCTGAATCAACGCAGGGAAAATTCCGCAAGCAGGAGAACTGTACTAACCTGTCGTCGGTTACTTTATCAGGGCTCCGCAGGAGAAGAAACAAGGTCTGGGTCTAATTTCTAATGAAGCGAAGGTCCCCCTTACTCCTTATTCTCCCTTAAAGCTTTATAAAGATCTGAAGTTGGTTAAGAACTATTGACTGTAAACGATAGCAGTTACAGCCACTCAATGGATATGCTCGGCTTTGGAATGAAGATAGATGAGCAGGCACTTGAGCCTGGAACTGATGAAATTCGGGGAAAACATGGAACCGATTACTATACCGGGTGGGGGGGGGGGGGACGAGACATGACCGCGACTTAAGATTCAAGTACCATTGAAAAGACTAAAGGAACGGGGGAATGACTACCTGTAATAAAGCACAGGCTAATATGAGCCGACCAGAAGAGTCTTCTTCTCGCTGCTTTTCTCGTCCATTCTGCCCTGCGCCGCTTACAGATTCAGTTGCAGGTATTTAAGCATCCATTAGTTAAGGGAGTTGGGGCGCGAAGCGCAAACCGCTCTTCAGACGAAAACGTATAAAAAATGGACGAAAACATATAAAAACAGATGAAAATAGATAAAAATGGACTAAAATGTAAAAATCGAGATAAAAAAGAAAAAAAAAAATGGACGAAACATATAAAACAAACGAAAACGTATAAAAATGGATGAAAACGAAAAAAGCGGACGATAACGTAAAAAATGGCCAAAAAACGAAAGAAATGGACGAAAATGTATAAAAACTGGCGAAAACCTATAAAAACGAAGGAAAACTTAAAAAAACGGACAAAAGTGTATAAAAACGGACGAAAACGTAAAAAAAATTGACGGGAACGTAAAAAACGAACGAAAACGTAAAAAACGGACTAAAGTGTATACAAGCATACGAAAACGTAAAAAACAGACGAAAACGTATAAAAACTGACGAAAACGGATAAAAACGAGTTTAAGCAAAAAATGTTAAATAGAAAACGTATAAAGCGAGTTTAAACCCGAGTTCGAGCCTATGCTGCCCTGTTTAATTCATTTTAAACAATGAGGACTAACGGTGCAAAAAATATTAACGGAGGAACTAACAGGCAAATATTGTTTTAACACTTAATGGATAAAACTAACGATGTTAGTGCTTAGGGATGATTAGTGCCAAAGGTTTGAGGACTTGGGGTTGTTTAATAAAAATGGTTTGAGATAGGGATGATATTTGCAAATACACAAACCACATGGATGAATTTTGCAGTTTACTCTATAAAGCATATAGGGTGTAAAGTGTAACTTAGCTAATTGTGTCATAGGAAACATAGAATTGAAGCTACGTCGGCTAAACAATTCCAAATCGATTGGGATTGGGTTCGTTTTGAAGCTTACTTCTTTAGTCTGTTGATAAAGATCCTAAGGCTTAGATAATTATTGCATTCTTATTTATAAACTAAACGTTATAAGCATTGTTGAATAAAAGAAACGTTTGAGGGTGTATAATGTTGCTTGTGTTCGCTTCAAATCTGCTAATCTAGTGTTTCGTATAACAATTTCATGTTTGTTGTCGTAATTGTCCAATACTTTTGATTGAAGGTATACTATCTCACGGTTATTATTTATCGTTAAGCGAAATGTCATGCGACAAAAATTGTGATATTTTTATTTAATTAGGTTGCAAGACTTTTAACCAAATACTGGAGTATCTTTTTCGCTTGGACTTATTAGTTAGACATCCCGGGCCATGAATTTGTAATATGATGTTTATATTGGCTGAATCATTTTCTTCTTCTTTCTCATAGGTTTATATTTTGATTTAACTACTCTTCTAGAAGTCAGTGAGCGATACATTTAGGAAAATGTCAAATTCAAATAATGCTATGCTCAAACAAAATATCAATGTGACATTTCTTAAAATTTACTACTCAATACTCATGTGTTTAATGTATTATTATTATTATTATTATTATTATTATTATTATTATTATTATTATTATTATTATTATTATTATTATTATTATTTTAAAGTTTGATGAATCATATCGCTACCTGGTTCATGCATAGTTAAAGACATAAGATCGTCTTGTAAAGTCATTATATTTTGACAAGCTTTAAAGAATAACGTACTGTTATTAATGCTATTTCCAACCACATATTTCCGAAATGATTCAAATTTAAAGGAAAAAAAGAGAGCATATTTTGCGTACATTCTTTTTCTAAAAAGTTATCTTTCTCAACCTTATCTTTCAAACTTTCACTTTAAAATATTTTATATAAAAGGCACTAAGTTAGAATCAAATAAGAAGAAAAATTAAAATAAGAATAATAAGAAAAAACAACAATCACTTATTTCAGATGCATTGACAAAAATAGATGCATCTCCACTTAAAATTCTTCATTCTATTTGAAATGCGTGGCTAAAAATCTTTCTTATTCTTCTCATTCTAGTTTTTCTTCTTACCAGATCCCTTCCCAAGGGGCAATTTCATATCTCCCTACCTTTTAGTTGAAAATTTTATATATAATCAAACATATAATAAAAACATTATACATTATGCATTCAATACTTGCACTTTAAATATATATAAAATTAATCTTAAATATAGGGTGATATATGAAATTAATCCTTATATAAAACTAGTTTATTTTTAATCAATAACATAAACTTCAGGCCACTTCATGTATATAACATTAGCATGAAGAGTATAAAAGAAATGGGCTTTGCTAATGACTATGATTGGATGTCAATCTCGAAAATATGGATACAATCTTTAAAAATTTGGATGCACAACTAACATTTGATTCTGATTTGATGATTTCATTTCTACGTTAAATTGTAGTAAAAATATTCCTCTTAAAGACAGCCCTAAAGGTTTTGTCATGAAGAAACTCGGGTAACGACTCCCTCATGGCCCAATTTCTCCACGTAAGCAACATAAAGAACACTTATATCGATTTCTTCCACTCCCCTTACTCCAACATCAATATGTCCGTTTAATATATCATGGATAGCCTAAATAGAAAAAAGAACAATTTGTAGTAATTGAAGACAAAATATTTATGCTTTGGTTCAGATAGTGATTGAATATTAAAAATGATTACATTTTATGCCTTCCAATTTTTGTCATGCCAAAATTAAGACACACCGAGTAACCGAATCATCACAGCCAAGTAACTATTGTCTGAATTAGACATACAAAAACGGCCCATGAAATTTTAGAAAACTGTAATACCTTAGACTAATGGTTTATGCTTTAAACTATTTTTAGCAGCATTAAAATGATACAAAAGTAATAAAATAGCATACCTCAACAAAATCGTTAGCCTCATACCGAAAAATCTCCTTCAAACGCCACACAAAAATTTTATATCAGTTTCTTCAACCTCCCTCACCCGAACGTTATTATGGCCAGGTGACATTCTTGTCTGGGCAGAATACAAAAGGGAGCAATGTATTAATAATTGTACCAAGAATATTTGCGGCTCAGCTCATAAACCGAGTTTTGTATGAATTACAGATGCATTTTATGGTCCACACTATCCGCCACACCAAAATTAAGTCTAAAACATAACCTAGGAACTACCGTTTAAATTATATTTACAAAAATAGTGTATGGAAAATGCGGCAAACTGTATTATGTTAGACTAGTGTTAGATAATGTAACTCATTAAAGTTTAACATGAATCCTACACATGTGTTGCAGCCAGAGCGTGTGCTGAAAACTTTTCAGCTAAGCTATCAAAGTGGCTAAGAAACACGGTCATAGACTATGTCACGTGGTTTCTGCGACACCAAAATATCAAATCACTATAATCATTCCGCTTTGAATCTTTGGAGAAGGCATTCCTAACAAAACACCAAGATAACCGAAAATGTATGACTCGCAGGGGATCGAAACGTATAGATCACCCACACTTAAATACTCCAAACAATTATTTCAAATTTACCAGAACAAAGAAGATCCTTATTTTCCCCCCACGATATCCTCTTTGCTCGAGTAAGTCCGGAATAACTGCTTTGAGTATCTAGTTACAAGTGACCTGTAGAGCTTGATCTCCTTTGAGTCATACATTAACATTCCCTCCACTGTTTTGTTTAGATCGCCTTCATTATAGTACAACAACGCTACTCCTAAAAAAAATCATAAATCGCTAATTAGGAAGGTTTCCAAAATGGATGTAGCATAATCGCTTATGCACACCAATTGTCAGAATGAACCCAGTTGTTCCCGTTCCCCAATACATGTTTAGCTGATAGACCAACTTGATAAGTAAAATTCACTTTCCAGCATTATACATAATTTTTAAATCGATTTCATCCACCTTCCTCACAATTCTTGCATTATTATGTCCAGCTAACAATTCTTGCATAGCGTAAATACAAAACAGAGAAATCTATTAATAATTGCACAAGCAAAAAATAGTTTTAGCATTTATGAAAACAACAACCATCACCAAAACTCACATAAAGTTGATCACACACCACATATTAAAGAATACCACATAACAATTACGGCCACTTAGCAGGCTCTACTAAATCAACAATTAAGATAACATCTTTTACGCAAACATATAAAAGCAACAATCATGACCAAATACCAGACTCTAAAAGAAATAAATCAGGAATCACCTATTTTGCACAAGAAATAAATAATTTGCAGCACTTACAAAAACAAAAACCATTACTATAACTCATATAGAGCTGACAATAGATCACACTTTTAAGAATATCTCAAAACAATTACGACCACGTATCAGACTCTAAAAGAGATCAGAAACCTTAATCAAACATAACACGTATATTGAATAATCAGGTAGTACCTTATAAAATGTAAATCATTAACGTTAAAAATAAAACTTGCACTTGTCTTGTAGCTAATCCGTGTGGTGAAAATCATTGGTTACGCCATGCCCAAAATTCCCACGACAACAGCATCACTGACAAGATTAAAACATCAGATATAAGAAAAGACTATTAATACAAATATCGCCTAAAAACGTTATTTATATTTTACAATCTTTGCTAAATTTTGTTAAAGACAAATTATAAACTTTATTTTTAGCAAAACATAAATATGGTTAAAGTCTTTTACTTATAAACTTTTATTACAAACTAAACATTACTTTAGCTACATTTACATTTCACAAAAACATACATTTTCATACTATGACATCATGGCATACATGATTTGAAAGATTTTTTGAGATCTTGGTAGATATGGATATCTTTGTAAGATATGCCATATATTTTCTTTATATTGTTACTAAAAGAATAATGGTAAGATTTGATAAATATTTTGGTTATATTTGGAGAAGATTTATTGAGATTTTTTGTCAGGTTCTGGCGGAACCAAAATGGACAACGGATGGAACCCTCCAAAGGGTTCCGCCGTACCCATGGCTTGCTGGCATTTCTTGCCTATAAATAGCAAACCACACCAAGTTGTTTTCTCATAATTTACAATCATTCATTAGCATACATACTCTCATTTTTTATATCTAACTCATTCACATTTCATCTTTGTGAGATTCTTTTGTAGCAAGAAGATCGCAACTTCATTTCAAAGGCTTACAAGTTTCAACATTGAGTTGCAAGACTTGTAGCTTAGCATTGTATGAACTCTAGGTATTCATACACATATTGATTGTATTTATCCAGTAGTGATCGGTTAGTATTTTAGTCCTTAAAATACATAGAGTGACGGGAGTAGTTGTACCGTTGTAAAATAACTCGACATCTAGCTTTGTGTCGGTAATCTTGTGTAAGCGGCGTGTAAGGTTTTCTCCGCCGGTGAAAGGAGCTTGTTGACTAGTGAAGGAAACTCTCGAGTTGGATACTCGGGGAGTGGAGTAGGGCAAGGAAAAAGAGTCCTTGTAGCCAAACCACTATAAACATCCGTGTTGTGGTTTGATCATTTCTTTCTTTAACTTGTACTTTACTTATTGTTTATTATTTGCAATTTTCGATTACACGTATAGTTTTCAAAGCAAATCAAATTTAAAAACAGTCAAATTATTCAACCCCCTTCTAGTTTTCTACAAAGACCCTTAACATTATCCAGATGAGATCTACAAAACATGCGACAGTCACTAAAATCCCACATCTAGCACCGTTTGTCATGTCACAAATCAAATTACTTCTTTTTATTATCTTGACAATGGAAAACAGTTGCGAAACATGAAGCTAACCCCAAAGAGCATGTGGCAACCAATTAAAGAAGATATAAAATAAGTGTCCAAAAATCATTTTATGAGATGTTGGTTAGACAACTTGATATGCTACTTGTGTCCGTCATTTCTACTAATACCAAATATGACTCAAACATCAATTGACCTAATAACCGTTTCACGGTTCTGCTATTTCACATTTAGTTTACACACGACTTACTCTATGACAGTAATTGAAATCCTAGATCTAGTACCATGGCCCAAATATCAAACCTACTTCAAAACACAATCGCATTTTATACCTTATGATTTTCACCACGTCAAGATTACGGCTGGCAATATCACTTCAGCAACCGCGAATCTTGAAACAACCATGCATTCAACACTCACATCACAAAACATGAAACACCCAAATCCGAAAAAAACCACACATTTAACATTAAAAAAAAACACCTAAAACATCAAATATCTGAAGCAAACCTTTTGCAAAATACAACCACATTTTATACCATATATTTTTTGCCACGCCAAAATTATGCTTCACAAAATGGTTTCATAAAAACCCAAATCCCGAAACAACCATGCATTTAACATTCAAATTAGAAACATCCCAAACATAAAACACTTAAATCCTAAAACAACCACACATTTAACATTCAAATCAGAAAACGCCTCAAAACATCAAATATTTCAAGTAAAGTTGCACAATATCCCTTACTATAACCCTTATTTCCATGAATATAAAACAACTAATGCACATACAAACTAAAATTTGCAAAAAACAAAGAACCAAAAAAAATATAAATAAACTACATATTTGCACCTTCTAAACCACATACTCTGTTTCACATTCTCAAGACGCCATCCAATTTTTAATACCACTAATAGAAAAAAGCTTAAACAACAAAAAATCTTCTAACACCATACAAATGATGAGGATTTAAAATGTGCATTTTTATGAGGTCATTTACTCTCTAAACTCGTATATATTTGATCAATTATTTCCCTAAATCATTTCTTTTCAAGTTTTAGGTACTTTGGAAGCAAAAGACGGTTACAAGAATGATTTTGGCTTATTTGGACAAGAAAACGAAGAAAACAATCAAGTCACAAAAACGTCAGGAAAAGGAGTCCTGACGGCGTCACAATCCCAAAGTGACGCCGTCACTTGCATTTCAACTAACGGTTCAGATATAAGTGACGACCTAGAGCTGACGGCATCACTACCAAAGGAACACTAGCTGACGACGTCATATATTACAAAGCGATGAAGTCACAATGGCGACATAGCTAACGATGAAACTCTAATGACGACGTCACAACCATAATGTGATGCAGTTACAATTGTAAAACTATATATATTTTTCGTATGTTTTCTATTATTCGTGTAACATCTTGGAGAGGTAACCCTAGTGACAAATTTCAAAGCTTTGTAAGGGTTTTTCAGCCCTTGGATTCCATGTTTTATTGAAGTTAAGTGATTCCTTTTTAATCATTCAGTATGTCTATGTGTTGTTTGATTATACTTGTTTCTTCTCTTCTCTTTAACATGCTCGGCTAAACTAATTAATGTTTGCTTTGATTGTCATCTCTTGTTTGATTAGTGTATCGCGTGAGGGTTAGGAAAACTAGTTTTATTCTTATATATGTATATATTAGCTTGTCCATCCTAACTAAGCGCTATGTCACTTGAGTGAACTAGTTGTTTTTAATCGTTGTATTTATTGCATGAATTGCGACTTGTTGATAGTAAAAGTTTTAACGAGTCCTATAATTTCCAAACGTTGCGGAACTGCGGATGTTGACCTTAGGATTCTTAAAGGAGACTTATGCATTCATAGAGTTAGGTATTTCGGCACCACCCTTTGACCAATAATAAGGAATACAACGTGCTAATTAAAACAAGGACGTGGCAATTCGACTAATCAATAAGAGATAGCTAGGGAGTAAGGATATTCTAAGTAAACACCTTTACCTATCATAAGAAGTTTACCAATTTTATTTTCCGCATAATTAGTTAATTAGTTTAATTAGTAGTTTAAAACCTACTTTTCAATCTCGAGATATTTTAATTTTCTTTCTAAAAAACATAAAAATACAAAAATAATCATCCCTCACCTTTAGACCTAATTCGTTACACACTTCGGCCTTCACAACACTATTACCCTCGAACGATAGATCCCCCGTGTCTTGCCTATAAGACACTACAACGGTTAGGTACACTCCCTAGGAGGATTGTAAAACTTTTGTGGTTTTGCAAAATTTCACTTATCAAGTTTTTGACGCCGCTGGCGGGGAACAGTTTAGGTTTCGATTTCTATCTCGTTTAGGTCTACTCACTAGATTTCTATCAAGTGAGAATTTTCTTTTCTTTTAGTAGCTTTCTCGTAGTCTTAATGTCTTTTCTTCGTATTTTTGTGCGTAGAAATTTTCCACTATCTATTCTGCCCCCATTATGGAGGACGCGAATCCACCCAACCTTTCACCGAACCATCACTTTATTGATGAATCGGACCATGATACTACCCATAAAAATGGCCCTTTTTATTTTTCGGATTTCGATGAGTATTTAGGAGATGGAGAGGTGATTGATGAAGTAAGGAAAAAGGATGAATTGACCCTCTTCGTTATGTTGAACCTAGAACAAGGATTGAGAAAGATAGCATTTTCAGTGTCAGCTTTCATTTCCACACCACTGACTGTTATTATAACACCCCAACTCGGCATGGGTCCGGAGCGCTACAGTATGGTGACATATCAAAGCATACAATGCAAGTGGAAAACTTAAAACAAAATGTTACAAGAGAAAAATCTAAAAGTACAAAAGGAATACTAAAACTATAAAAGAAAAGAAGATACAAACTAAACCAAGTCTAATCTAATCAAAGTCCAAAACTAGTCAAGATGTAAATGGGCTTCTGGTCCATGGGGCAGTCCACTAATGCTCATATGCACTCTTCACCCAAACCCAGCTTCCAACCTAAAACCTTCCGCAGGAAAAGGAAATGCGGCTGAGCTACGAAAGCCCAGTGAACAGATATATAGCAAAACAAACGGACAATCAAAACGTAAATAAGCATAAGAAAAGGAAACATAAACTCCTGCTGAAAATAATGTGATCTGTCAAATGAATAAGAGATCAAGATCAACTAAACAATATCATAAGTCAAAGGAAAACGAAGCATCATAGATATATCAAGCATAAACAAATCATAAGAGGACCAAGAGCATGTATCAACAAAGGCGTGTCTACCAGAGTCACTCGAATAGACACATCAAAACATAAGAAAGCAACAAGCCGACCTACCCGAGCCACTCGAATAGGTCTCCTACATAAAATCATATATCCTACAAATCGTAAGTTGTACAAGGAGCTGCAGACTCTGTTGTACCAAAGGAGTGAGGGTATAAGGCACGTACCACTAGTCACCCACCGAAATTGTATCATACCATATCATATCGAAACAAAATACTAGTATGCATCCATACCCCCCCCCCCCCCCCCCCGCTGAACAAAATCATATATGCACCCTGCTCACACGACATGTATGCATATACATTCAAAAGAGATCTCATATCATATCGAAACAAAGGAGGACGTAGTGGACAAAAACCCGCCTCCGCTGATTGCGTCATGCCATTGGTGCCATCAATGACATGGCCATGGACTCCCCATAGCTGGCTAATTAACTCGGGCATAAGAACGAAACGAAACATATCATATCATAGCATATATCAAAGATCATGTCAACAAAGCATATCAACGAATCATACCAAAGGATCACGTCAAACGAATCATATCAAAGAATCATATCAACGAAGCATATCAAACGTATGAATCAAAGTACAAGGGAACATAGCAATGGCTTAGGGAAATCATATCAAGATATCGAATCAAAGTTCAAGATCAAAGTCATGAGAGCGAAAGCACCCTTACTGAAAGTGGGTAGAATATCTGTACCTTAAACCGCCAAAGAAACCATAACATAACCATAGGAATAGAAAGTCACTCCTTCTTTAGCGCATCTACACGAATTAATGATCGTCTAATTATTAATAACTTGTTTTGTATCATAAAACTCATTTTAGTCGGCTTTCCATTTATAGTAGCTTTCCAAAAATAGTACCTTTTTATTATAGCAACTTTCCAAAAATAGTAAGCTTCCATTTATAGTAAGTTTCCACTTTAAGTAACTTAGTCATTTAAGTAACTTCCTATTTTTAGCAGGTTTCCCAAATTAGTAAGTTTTCATATTTAGTAAGTTCCCAAATTCAGTAGGTTTCCATATTTAGAAAGCTTAGGGTAAAACTTGATATAGATCATTTTAGGATTTATAATAAGACAAAACATATTAAATGATTCATGGTACATTAAATAACCAATTTAAGGTTTAATTAGTGAAATTAGGGTTTCTAAGTATCAAGTTAAGTTTTAGGGTAAAAGCATAATGTTAATTAGGTTTTAGGTTCGGGATTACCAATTAGGCCAAACATACACACCATTAAGTGAACACGACATTAAAAAACACACACCATGTGGGACACGCATTAGGGCACCAAACATACATTTGACACATGCATATAAAATAACACATTAAACATACATTTGACACATGCATATAAAATAACTGGTTCTATAATAAAATTAGGTCCACATTAAACATACATTTGACACATGCATATAAAATAACTGGTTCTATAATAAAATTAGGTCCACTTAACCAATTTTACGACCACACCAGAACTCAAATAAAAATTCACCAAAATTCTCACAGAGGCTATCATGTCTTAGGAGTCTACTTGAATTTTTATAGATTTTATTATTAAGTAGAAATAGCCTTACAAAAATCATTTATGTTATCGTACCCAGATTCGAATTTTCAGAAACACCTCAAAAGTTTACATTTATCACACCCATTTTGACACTTCAGAAAAATCTACAAAAATTCCAGGAACTCACACATAACCCAGATATTACTCCTAACAAAAGGCGAGCTCCTAACTCCTTATGGTTTGAAAACAAAAAATCAAAAACACCTACTGATTTTCAGACTCGATTACTCAGCTTTGACACTTAATCACATAAAAATCACAAACATGACCAATACGACTCCAATTCACTCCAAAACAATTGGAGAACTTAACTAAGACATAAAACTAAGTTTTTATGAAAATAAATCGAATTAAACCATTATATATCATGACATATCTCGTTCACAAATTCAGGTATAAACCCTAATTCAGTCAATCCTCTTTAATCCAATAAATTAGGTGATCATAATACCCATTACTTGATGTGAATAAACATTAGAAATGAACAAGAGAAGGAACAAAATACCTAGTGATCGAATGAAAGGGAAAAGCGAATGAGGGGAGGTCACAAACCGAAAACACCAACTCTCCTTGAACTCCAACGCGTGCAAACAAATCCCCAACACTCTTGAGACACCCAAACTTGTTCTTGAACCACTTGTGATCGAATGGAAAGTGGGAGATCAGGAAAAAAAAATTAAAAAGTCGCTTCTTGGATGAAAAGTTTTAGGTTTAGGGTTTTCTGAATATTGTTATGCGTATGTTTGTGTGTGGTAACAACAAAAACCGGCCTTAAATCATTAGGGGGGTTTCGATTGGGCTTGGATAGGTCCAAGGGTTTATGGGCTAAGTACTTTGGGTCTTGGGTTGGGTTATGGTTGAGTAACGAAGAGAAAAAAGGTCCAAAACGAATGTTCGCGTAGCGTAAAATAACTCCTCGTATTTATTTTATGTTACAAACTTATTCTGGAGTTCAAATATGTTCAACGATTTCTAGAATGATGCTTCTTTATAATTTTATGGGTTTATGGTTATTTTGTTTAATTTTATTCGCGTTTGTTATTACTTGTATCCGTACTTTGAAATTTTAAATTGTACGTAAAATTAGAGACTCCAAATTTAGGGTTTTACAGTTATATAGTATAATAGCATTATTGTATGTTTTGTGGATGGATAGTGATCCTTCAAATATAAAGAATATTGATCAATGCTCTAAAATTTTCTTCAAATTTGGAGCATGGTTGGAGATGGTTTTTGATGATCCATTCTTCAAAATATGAAGAAAATTAAGGTTTACATACCATGGTTGGAGATGGCCTAATAGGTCTTGGTACTATAACCAGTGCCCATTGGTAAATGTATAACTTCGGAGTGTGAAGCTTCAATATAATAGTGTATGTATATTTCCTTAGTCATCTTTTAGAAAACAATCGTATAAGTGTTGATATGTTCATCATTTTTTCTCATTAGAGACTACAAAAAGTGTGTAACCGCACATTGCCTCAGAGATTTATAAGACTGGGTGTAACAATTACCAAACTTATCACCACCACCTTAGCTTTTAACTCCTTCACCAAATCAACCACCATACATCCGTAATAGTGATAACCAAACCAAATACCACACTTTTAAAACAAATATATACCCTACAAATCACAATATCACTCTCTTACACACACACACATACAAATACACAATACCTTAAATTTTGTTTGATGGTGTGCATCACCCACCCAACTTCTCTTTCCTACGTTCATGTGTCAACAACAAACACCCGTAATAAGATGATAGGCGTGTTCATCACGTCACCTAGACAAATTCATGAGTGGTCATATGCTTACTACAAGCAGTCTAAAGGACTTCAAGATAAGTACCCTAATATAGATTTTGGGGCCAAGCTTCATTTCTGACATAAATTTGTTCACGATATATGAAAGTTCCCTGATCCAAGTGTGCGAGAGTGACAACTCCTTAAAAATTAATCTAGCCAGATCGTTACACTATATCTTTAATCGTAATGTATAGGTATCACAAAATCTTTTGCATAGGGCTTCTGCTAGCTCAGCTACGACTATGCTGGTGCTCACGTACTTGAATTTTCAGTAGTCACTACAATAAAAAACAGTAAACGATCAAGCTTGGCTAAAGATGGAGTCGTTATAAACATATATTTATAATGAGGTGAGATCAACATAGATCACAAATTCTCTAAAAGTCAAATGTGCAAATCCTGGCCATTCGTTTTTTCATCCAAAAAAAAAAAATCCATATTTTTTTTTGAAAATAAAATATTTTCAAATGGTAAATGTTGGCATGAATATTACGATATTTAATCTAAACATCCTCTTCATGTTTTGATGATGACAAAGATGTAAGTTACAACATATAACGTAAAGTGCTTAAGTTACTTGTGATCACAATTCTTCTATGCATTCTTACGTCAACAAGCCTCGACATCTCAACATCTCAAGTATGCTTCAACTATCACTTAAGGTATGGATAAACAAGTGTTTAATACATATCATGATCAAAGGGGTATTTAATTAACTAATACAAAGTTTATATATATTTTTGAAAAACACTTTTGGTAATAAAGAAAAATGTTTTAATCATACTAAATATAGGATTTCAAACTTTTAACCAAAATTAGTTAGTTTTTCACCAAATAAACTTTCCCCACTAAAAGACAGAAAATCTGGCCGTTTCAGTAGGGCGGCCCCCTTAATTATAAGGGGTGGTCCCCTTAATTTTAAGGGGACCGGCACACAATTAAGGGGACCGGCCACGCTCCCCTGTCAGATTTGGTCAGAAATTTTTCCCTATAAATACCACCTCAAACCTGGAATTTTTCTCACCTTTTGCACAAACATTTTCAGATCCAATTCTCTCTAAACATCCTTCTAAAACCCTTTGATCATAAGATTATTAATCTTTGTTTCAAGTGATCCAATTTCTCATCACTCAAAGTGCAAGAGAAGAATTCTCCCTATCATAAAGCCAAAGATGTATTAGGATCTAGTTAGTGCTTATGTGAAGTTGTGAGTTATGTATATGTAATAAGTAGATCAAGATGATCTTACCTAGTAGTGATTCAATGAGTGAGTAAGAAGTAGTGGGAGGAAGTAGTAGTGTGGAGAAAACATGTAGTTGTGACGATGAAGGTGTGTGATTAAGTAGTAGAGTTTAGAAGAAGTTGTGATGAAGTAGTGAAGTCGTGAAGACGTGAAGAAGTTGTGAAGCCGTGAAGAAGTTTAGAATAAGTTGTGATGAAGTTATGAAGTCGTGAAGACGTAAAGAAGTTGTGAAGCCGTGAAGAAGTTTAGAAGAAGTTGTAATGAAGTCGTGAAGTCGTGAAGTTGTGTAGAAGTTGTATAGTGATCGAAGTTGTGTTGTGAGATTGGTTCTAGCTACTATTAGAACTCGACATTTAGCTTAGTGTCGTTAAATGGTGTAAACAAAAGTTGTGTACGGTTTTCTCCGCCAAAAGGGAGCCTGTTGAGTAGTGAAGAAAACTCTCGAGTAGGTGACTCGGGGAGTGGAGTAGGAACAAGGAAGGTGTCCTTGTAGCCGAACCACTATAAATCATCGTGTCCGGTTTGTATTTCCTTTCTCTTATCTTTTATCATTTGTTCTTGCATTTCTCGCATTAGTTCTATGCTTGCCTACATGTCTTAGTTGTTGCTTATATAGTTGTGATGATTGATTGTGTTGAACATAGTAGTTAATATTGTGATTGTGTGTATAATTGCATGATATGGTCAAATAGATTATTATTCACACTTCTCATATTAAGTTTAACTTGATAGATAATTTGATACAAAACGTTTTAAGATTTTAAAAGGAAAACGTATTCACATAAAGATGGACCAAAGCTCCATTCATAAAACTAAGTTTTTCCAAAAGCTTACATATCACTAGGCCAAAAAGGACCTATGGTCACACATGCTCGATTTGGAACAGCCACACATTCAAATATATGTGTGGCTGAAGGTAGGAAAATTGACAGCATTTACGAATTAGTCACACATGAGCATTTCAAATGTGTGACCATAAGACCTCTATTGCCACACAATCGACCCTTATGTGACTAAACGTAACTAGTGATTTTGTTCCAGATCATTTAGTCACATATGCAGTTGGAACGTGTGACAAATACAAGTAACCTTGATGCCATATACGGTCACACAAAACTTATAGTAACATTTTCTTCTAATAGTATGACCAAATGCCATATACGGTCACACAAAACATTTTGTCACACATTATTTAAGTGTAGCCAAAATCCAGTACATATAGTCACAGTAAACAGTTTGTCACATATTATTTAAGTGTAGCCAAAACATGATTTGTGTGACTAAATGTTGACAAAGGCCACACAAAAACCCAATTCATGTGGTAAGTGGATGATCAATAGTCACACAAAATACACATTCCTTCACTTTAAATAGCATATGGTCACACTTATCAACACTTTTGGTCACTTGATGGTTAGTTGTATGTGACTAAATTCACTCCCAAGAACATGCTTTGTGTGACTAAATGTTAGTAAAGGCCACACAAAAACCAAATTTATGTGGCAATTGGATGATCTATAGTCACACAAACCATACATTCCTTCACTTTCAACACCATATGGTCACACTTATTAACACTTTTGGTTACTTGATGGTTAGTTGTATGTGACTAAATTCACTCCCAAAACACATGCTTTGTGTGACTAAATGTTACCAAACGCCACACAAAAACCAAATTCATGTGGCAAGTTGATGATCAATAGTCACACAAATTACACTTTCCTTCACTTTAAATAGCATATGGTCACACTTATTAACACTTTTGGTCACTTGATGGTTAGTTGTATGTGACTAAATTCACTCCCAATAACATGCTTTGTGTGACTAAATGTTAGTAAAGGCCACACAAAAACCAAATTCATGTTGCAATTGGATGATCTATAGTCACACAAACCATACATTCCTTCACTTTCAACACCATATGGTCACACTTATTAACACTTTTGGTCACTTGATGGTTAGTTGTATGTGACTAAATTCACTCCCAAAACCATGCTTTGTGTGACTAAATGTTACCAAAGGCCACACAAAAACCAAATTCATGTGGCAAGTGGATGATCAATAGTCACACAAAATACATTTTCCTTCACTTTAAATAGCATATGGTCACACTTATTAACACTTTTGGTCACTTGATGGTTAGTTGTATGTGACTAAATACACTCCCAAAACCATGCTTTGTGTGACTAAATGTTAGTAAAGGCCACACAAAAACCAAATTTATGTGGCAATTGGATGATCTATTGTCACACAAACCATACATTCTTTCACTTTAAACAGCATATGGTCACACTTATTAACACTTTTGGTCACTTGATGGTTAGTTGTATGTGACTAAATACACTCCCAAAAACATGCTTTGTGTGACTAAATGTTAGTAAAGGCCACACAAAAACCAAATTTATGTGGCAATTGGATGATCTATAGTCACACAGAATACACATTCATTAACTTTAAACATCATATGGTTACACTTATTAACACTTTTGGTCACTTTATGGCTAGTTATATGAGAGTAAATACACTCCCAAAAACCATGGTTTGTGTGACTAAATGTTACCAAAGGCCACAGAAAAACCTAATTCATGCGGCAATTGGATGATCAATAGTCATAAAAAATACACAATCCTTGACTTTAAACAACATATATGGTCACATTTACTAACAATTTTGGTCACTTTATGGTTAGTTGTGTGTGACTAAATACCCAAAAGAAACATGCTTTGTGTGAATAAATGTTACAAAACGGCACACAAATATCAATGTCATGTTGCAATTCGATGAACAATAGTCACACAAAATACGCATAAATAACAGCTCAAACATTTTTTTTTGCTTAATTAAGGTAAATTTATTAAGAAAGTGAGTCATAAAGGCAATGTTACATGAAACAACAACCAAACAAAACTATACAGCCATAACATAACACAATCACCTAAATACATTGGACAATTCCCCAAGCTCTTATTACATAACATGGTTCATTTAGATTTTCGTATAACAATTCCACATTCGGTTCGATAGTAGTCAGTTCGTGATTCGTGACCCAAGTCACGTCGATCCACACGTGGCAATATGTTATCATTGTGCTGGTGAATGACGGTACTAAATTCCTCATCGACTTCATCATACTTATCTTTGTAATTCTTGGGAGGTGTCTTGAACACAATAGATAATTTTTTATCTACCTGGTCTTGCACATAAAAAACTTGTTGTGCTTGTGAGGCTAATATGAACGGATCAGCTTTGTGGCCTAAATTATTCAGGTCAACCAATGTATACCCAAGAATAGTATCGCGTTTCACACCACCTATGCGATTAACCCAATCACATTTGAAAAGAGGAATTTGCCTGTAACGGTAATCTAGCTCCCATATCTCTTGCAAAACCCCATAATAAAACACTTGCCTTGTGGTTGCAACTTCTTTAGATATGTGCATATCTAATGCCTCAACACTAACCCCACTGTTCTGGTAAACTTTGCCTTCATGAGGTTTTGTACGAAAGGTATACCCATTGATGATATATGCATCATATTTCACTACGCTGGCGCGTGGTCCATATGATATCCACCTTACAGTTTCTGATACACTTTCTTTGTCGATGTTCAACTGTCTCTCAACCTGAATTTCATTACAAGTTGGAAGGATTTAGTATGGCATCCTAATTGCATTCCCAAACACACATTCATTCTATGTCTGGAAGTGAAAACTAAACTATGTATATGGTAGTGAAAAAAAAAGTCAATTATAAATAGCATAAGATTAATTACCTCTTTGCGTAACCACTTAGCAAAAGATTTAGTGTGTTCATTCTCCAGAAATGCCATTCGTTTATCCGGGTTTTGTGTTTTCAAAACCAGCTTGTGTCGCCTGAAACAATGTGTTTGATTATTATATTTGATAGATCATTTTAAGTAAGGAAATAGACATGTGTTATTAAAACTTACTCGATATACGGTACAATTTCATCTGTATTCTGTATTATATACAAATGTGCTTTCTGAAAGAGTTCTGCAGAAACTTCACTTGATTTGCCGGCCGACCATGGCTTTCCGTCCTCATTTTCATCAGTTTCATGTTTATCATGTGGGAGACCAATAGTTTCCATGGATTTATGATATTCGCTAAAAAACTCTATTGTTTCTTCCGCAATAGTCTCCTCAGCAATGCATCCTTCTGGTCTATTCCTGTTTCGCACATGTCCTTTAATAACCTTCATACATCTTTCGAATGGATACATCCACCGAAAGCATATGGGACCATATAATTTGACCTCCCTAGTAAGGTGCACAGTCAAGTGTATCATAATATCAAAAAAAGATGGAGGAAAGAACTTCTCGAGTAGGCAGAGTGTCACAACCAGTTCTGCTTGAATATTATCTAGTTGTTGCAATATTATTTCTTTGCTACATATCAATTTAAAGAAAAAGCAAAACCTGATAATAGCATATCGTGTGGGTGGGTGCATTATTGAACGTATTGCAATGGGCAGAAACTCTTGCATTAACATGTGATAGTCATGCGATTTTAGGCCAATGAGCTTCCTATCCTTTAGGCTGACCAAACTAGAGAAATTTGAACAATAGCCTTGAGGTACCCTGATGTTGTGCAGCGTATCACAAAAAATGTCTTTTTCAGCATTACTTAATGTGTAACCTGCTGGAGGTAGTGTTGTACCGTCTTGTTCTTGCCTAGCAAACAACTCTTGTTTTACCCCCAACTGAGCCAGATCCAATCGAGCATTCAGTCCATCTTTCGTCTTTCCTGGAACATTTAGCAAAGTTCCGACGAGGCTCTCAGCAACATTCTTTTCCACATGCATAAAATCAATACAATGTGGAACAGAATGATGCCTCCAATACCTAAGTTTTCGGTACCAAATGTTGAATTTCTTCCAATACGCACCGTTTTGTCCGTTTGCTTGGGTTGAACAACCCTCTTTGTCTGTTGTGTTTTTTTTATGCTTTTTAATCTTCCCACCTCTGCCTCCTGTATGTTGTTGGTCTTCTGATGCATTATTGTTTGTTCATTTTCCTTTTCCCCACTTATTTTCAATATGTTGTACCTCGTTGTATATTTGTTCCCCAGTCATTGGAGTTGGAGCCGGGAGCAAATCTGGTTGTCCATTAAATGCCTTCCTTTGCCTTCTGAATGGATGGTCATATGGTAGATATCGTCTGTGTCCAACATAACTTTGCTTGGACGAGGCAGAAAGTCTAAGACAGTTTGTATCTTTCCCGCAAACCACACAACCTTTGAATCCACTGATTGGGCATCCACATAGTGTACCAAGTGCAGGGTAATCATTTATTGTCCATAACACAACGGCACGTAGGTTAAAGTAATCTTTTGTGGATGCATCATATGTATGAACCCCTTCTTCGAATAAGGTGTGCAGATCATCTACCAATGGTTCTAAAAACACATCTATATCATTTCCCGGGTATCCCGATATTAATACCGAAAGATTGATAAATTTTCTTTTCATACACAACCATGGAGGAAGGTTGTATATGACAGTTAAAACTGGCCATACATTGTGATGCCTATTACCCGTGTGTACGTCAACCCCATCAGCCGATATTCCCAGCCGTATATTTCTTGGATCTTCAGCAATTTAGGGGAATTTTTCATCTATGGTACGCCATGCTTGTGAATCTGCGGGGTGACGTAAGACACTGTCGGTTATCCTCTGTGTGGCATGCCATCTTAAATCTTCGGAAATTCTTTCTATCTTAAATAGTCGTTGCAGTCTTGGTATAATTGGAAAGTACCACATTACCTTTGCTGGAATGTTTTCGTACACTTTATGTGTCTTCTCATCCACCTTCCATCTTGATGTCCCACAAGTTCGACACTCAGTCAAATCCTTGTCATCTTTCCAGTAAAGAAGGCAGTTGTTGATACATACATGTATCTTTTTGTATCCTGAACCCATCAACTTCACAACTTTTTTGGCTACATATGTTTTTTCCACCATTTCGTTACCAGCAGGTAGCATCTTTTTTAATAATCCTAGTAATTCAGTAAAGAACTTATCAGAACATCCGTACTTACCCTTTAAGTTGAGTAGTTTAACTATTGCGGACATCTTTGTGAAGTCGGGACATCCTTCGTAAAGAGGCTTCTCTGCATCTAATAATAGTTCTTGAAACTTGACAAGGTCATTCTCTGTTTCAAAATTATCTTTTGTAGCGTTAACCATATCTACCGTTGCTGGGCCATCTGTTGGAATATATGAAGCAAAATCCGTGTCGTCAACAAATTTTGTTGTAACGTCAACAGGTTTTGGGGAACTTTTTGATGGCTCATCCTTGTCTCCATGTTTGGTCCACTTTATGTAGGTTAGATCAATCCCATTACTGAATAAATGCCACGCACTTCCTCCACTCTTCGGTTTATGTGGTTACAACAGTTTGAACAAGGACATGGCATTTTAAGATGAAGTTTATTAACTCGTGGGTCGATGTTCCCCATCTTACGCAAGTTGTCTACTGCATAATTAATAAACGCCTCTACTCCATCAATATAAGATTTGGTGGTCCTTTTAGTTAGCATCCAAGTTTTGTCCATGTTTATAAATGAGCTCCCTGCAGGCAAGTTTAAAAAGACAGCCCAAGTTATTGATGATTATAAACGACAAAATGTAACTCCAATTGATGAGCATAAAAAATAAAAAGACAGTCCAAGTAAGGAACATATATAAAAGATGGAATGTGGTATTGAATTATGCTAATAATTCAATGAAGTCTAATGAAACAGTTCCTAAAGGGGTGTTTGGGTCAAGGAGGGATAACCAATTAAGAAGCTAAATTCTTGTTCCATGTTCATGTAGTAAAAGCCTTTACAGGGTTACTTATATTGTAAAACCAATTAACTATATACATTTACCAAGAAAGTGACATAATTTACAAGAGGTTATCGTCTGAAAACACATGTTGAATTACCTAATATGGTTATAACTGTACGTATACAAAACAAACATAAGAATACTTACCAAAATTTACAGGAGAGTTGTGGTGGTGACGGGTGTGGTGGGTCTATGAAAGGAGAGTTGTGGTGGTGACGGGATTTGTGGTAATATGAGAGGTATTCTTGGCTGTGATAGGAGGAGTTTTCAAAATTTGGTGATTAGTTTAGAATGAGATTGATGAAAACTTTGGGGGAATACATTCAAATTTTTACAAAATTTACAAAAATTTCACGAAAATATTGGAGGGAATGTATCTTTAGCCACGTTTAACAACTAGTAGCAAAGGTAATAAACAAGTTTCTTAAACAAAAAGTGCAAAAAAAAAAAAATATATATATATATATGAAGTCAGGGGTGAACTAGGCTCGAACCAGTGACCTCAACAACACCTCAAACTTAACAACACACAACAACACCATCTCTGCCCTTGGGACTTTCTCGTTATACACTTCTTATTTATTTCTTTTAACCTTTTTTTTTCTTTTTTAGCTTGTTACTACTTATTTAAATAAGCAAGCTTTTTACAGCTTATTTAAGTAAGTTGTTTTCTCACTTTTATTTTTCCTTCAAACTTCAACACTTTAGAGAGTTATTTCACATTTTTCTTGTGTATTATTCATAAGTTTAATATTTTTAATCATTTTATTACTTTGAATTAGTTTTTAATTATTAAAAAATAAAATAAAAGTCAAAAAAATAAAATTATTTTTCCTAAAATTATTTTTTGTCATTTAGGACATACGACAAGTTAATTTGCATTTCTCAGGGAATATCTCAGGGAGCGAGCATCTTGACCATTCGGTCGATCGGGTTTTTGAGCACATAATATTATACATACGTATATTATTCATTGAATCATGTCGTAACATGACACCCTAAACAACTATAACCCAATTCCCATATGATGTCAAATACCCATTAATGAATGTGACCAGTTATAACCTACTACCAATGACCCACCATGTGAATTAGCCATCATCACCGGTCATACATGGGTTGCATATACTTGGTATGTGTATATATTGTGAAGGTTATATGAAGTGTTTTAAAGTTATTAAAGGTGGGAACGTTAATTTTGACATTTGGGGAGGCCATAAAACCAATAAAGTCATATGTACTATGATGAAGACTGTGTCCTACTGTCGTTAGGGTATCTTTAGGTTATATGATACGTTTGCGTCCGTGTGTACACGTTTTCGTCCATGTTTACACGTTATCCCCCGTTTATCATAATATAATATATATTATATATACTATTGATGCAATCATCACATAACATGTCAACCATAGCAACTATAGACCAATGCCCATATGATGTCAAATACCTAATACACATGACCCACCATGTCAATTAGCCATTATCACCGGTCATCCATGGGTTGCATAGACTTTGTAGCTGTAAAGTTATAGTGTGAAGGTTATATGAAGTATGTTAAAGTTATTAAAGGTGGGCACGTTAATTTTGACAATTGAGAAGGCCATAAAACCAGTAAAGTCATATGTACTATGATGAAGACTGTGTGATACTGTCTTTAGGGTTTATTTAGGTTATATATTACCTTGCGTCTGTGTGTACACATTTTTTGTCTGTGTGTACACGTTCTCGCCCGTTTTTTCATGCTTTAGTCCGTTTCTACATGTTTTTTGTCCATTTCCGAGCTTTTATAGCCGTTTTCATATATTTTAGACGTTTTCCTCCGTTTTCATACGGTTTTGTCTATTTTAGACACTATCCTATATTTTCTTACGATTCATACATTTTCTTACTTTCTCACACGTTTTATTCCCGTTTAGTACGTTTTTTTACGTTATCGTCTTTTTGCATATGTCTTTATTTGGGTGGCGTTAGATAACTTGGGCACGGTAAGTCGGTAAGCCGACCCTTGTCCACTTTTTTCGTTTTATTCGTTTCGATACGTTTACATACGTTTTATTAATTTTTGTACGTCTTTGACATTTTTTTTCAGTTTTAGTTTTGTACGTTATTTATGTTTGCGAACGTCCGATCTTCAGTTAAATAATATATTTTTTTTTCTAAAATTTTTTTTTAAACAAATTTCATTAACTACCACTTTGACCCAAAAAAATTATGCGTGCATCTCCCATTTATATGTCACGTAAACTTTAATTCCGGCCATTTGGTTTCACAACGAAATTAAAACACCAACTAACACACAAAGGCAACCAAACCGTCATCCCCAACATCTCTGCACTACAACAGGTTAGGGTTTCATCTTTTTGATCAACATCAAAGTAAACTTGTTTTTTCCCCTCTTTTATTAACTTGTTTGAAGTGATTTATGCCGAACTTGTTCATAATGTGTCAATCACTTTACCTTATATGTATTGCTCTGATTAAATAATGTGTTCATGTTACTTTAGTTTAAACTCATTTGCGTGAAATGGTTATAAACATTATTGTAGTCATAAGAAGTTGCATGTGGGTTTCCCTCTAAAACACAGTTGATACTATTTAGGGGAAAATGATATACCTTATTAGGAATTGTTGATACTTGCAATGTCAAGTATATTAACTTTGTTGATTAGTAATGATATACCTTATTAGGAATTGTTGATTATTTAGGGGAAAATGGTATATATTGAATGGATTTAAGTTGTGGTATGAAATTGGTTATTTCTCTCACAAATAATCAGTTAATTAATCACTTTGGATATGCATTTGACTTATGTTTGTCAATTATAAGCAATGCATTACCTTTTTGGAATGACTGTTGTTCAGTTTGTAGTAGCCTGTTGGAATGAGTTGGTTTCGGTCGGGTTAGGTTAGTGATAGCCTGTAGGAATGTGTTGCTTTCGGTCGGGTTCAGTTTCTATTAGCCTGTAGGAATGAGTTGGTTTCGGTATGTGTGTGTTGATCCATTTGGGTTCCATTAGCAAATTTTCATTAGCAAGTAAGGATGCAAATTTATAGGTTGCCAAGTATGTGCCCTGTTTTAACTTAACATGTGCCCTATTTTTCGTTTATGATACATCAATATTTTATGTGTGTTTGAATATTATAGTATAACATGTGCCCTGTTTTTGTGTAGAAATATGGCTGTTGAATTTGTGATAACTTTAAACCAAAACACGTTCCCGGACTCTCAGGTAATCTCACACATACGCCTTAATTACATTTTATATCATAAATGCTTGTATAATGAATGTCAAATAAATTATTGAAATGCTTTCAGGAACTTCCATCTGTCTATGCCAAATCATGTTACCATGGAAGGCGGGAGATTTACATCACAAGCGCTCAGCGAGTTCGTTTCAGAGTACAAATAGCGATTCAAAGTAACCGCCCCATTGTGCTTATAGGAGAGAGATGGAGAAGGTTTGCTTTGGAAAACCTGAGTCGGGCTGTTAGGCTGTTGCATTTCGTTGAGGAAGGTGATGACTGCTTCTTTGTTACCGGATACACTCAAGATGGAGCTGAATTTGGTGGCTACCACATGAACGGCGGTCGGGTTTCAAGATTCCAATCTCATGTTTTTTCCTTCTATGATGAGTTCCAGGTATTAGAGTAACTTACTAATCTTATGTCAAACATGTGATTTCATAAGTCAATAAATATTAAATTTTAATGTACTAATAAGGTTACTCTTAAAATTTATTTGCAGACACTACCAGCTGCATTCCTTGGTGGCTTAGGTAATGCACAGCAGATTACAATCAAAGTAGACGGGGTAAACTTTGATGTTGGTTTGATTGCTGCTGAAGCGGGAGGAGCCAACGGGCAGGTGATGTATGAGTTGGACCCCGATGATTGGAACAATCTTGAAGAATTTGTTGGTTTAAAAGCTGGAATGATTCTCATCTTCACAAGGAAGCGCGCAAGAAAGTTTTTGCTTACCGGCTTCAGTCGTGAAGGTAGTCTAACTACCGACGCGCGTTTCTTTGGTGCCACTAGCTTGCTACCTGATCAGCCCGGTTTGTTATTGACCGAAAGAGGTAAATATTTACCAAATACTTTCATACTACACGTTATATCTGTCAGTGATTTATTAAGTGATTATAATTAAAATTCTTTATAGATGACAATCGCTTGAAGCATATTTGCCAATGGCCTGCACATAAAGACCACTTTGATGAAGGTCATGCATTCTATAAGAGATTGTCAACAATTCGAGTGAATCAAGAACTTGTACGTATCTCATCATTCATATATACATATTCTTTACTTTTGTTTAATTAGTTGGAACAAACTATATACTTACTAGTAATTTGAACTGCAGGATATCCCGGCAGATTTCCTGTTGCAGCATCCTATCCACCCATACCGGAGGGTCCTCATGAGACATCGTGGTGTCGAATGTTTCATGAGTATGACGATGAAGCCCCACAAAGCCGATCCTGAGCTGCCCGGTGGTGTGACTGTCTATGGGATGTGGAGGAAGTTTGCCGCTGATTGCTCTTTCGCAACAAACAAGCTGATCATGTTCAAGTTCATGTATTTAAATGTTGATGGCAGTGGTGGTGATAATTTGCAAGACTCTGTGTATCCCGTGTTTCATCTGTGCTGATGTGTCCAGCTTCAAACAATTTATGCTTCATTTGCAATCAAACAATATTTATTATATTTTTTGTTAGTAAATACCCCCTTAAGTATATAATTTTTTGTCAGTTATGTGTGTTGTAAACATGCATTCATTTGGGGGTATTTTACTTATGCTATGTTACTAAATTTGAACAATATTAGTACTGTTATACATTAGTTAATGTTGAACAATTAATGTTAAATAGTTAGTTTCAGCAATTATGGAATCTAATATATAAATCTACTTTTACGCATATGCATGTAATGTAATTTAGTATGTATGATGCAATCTTGTTAAACTGACATAATTGACATGTTATGTGAAAACAAAATGCTCAATCTTAAACCAATTAACTAGACACATTACCAAACTGCTTCTTAAGTCATATTGGAGGGAATTGACAAATATATTTGAAGAACATATTGGAGGGAAAGTTTAAAAATATCTTATCAAAAAGATTTTCTTAAAAAACATAAAAAAGGAAGCTGGGAAATCAAGGGGAACCATAGGCTCGAACCCAAAACCTCACCAGCCTCAACCTTTTGAACGCCTCAACACACCACACACTTACCACTTGCCCTTGGGACTTTTTCATTTAATATCTTACATTGTTTTGTATATAAGCAAACTTTTTAGGCTCTTAGCTTATTTCTCCTTTTAAGCTTATTACACCTTATTTAAATAAGTTGGTTTGTCACTTTTATTTTTGCTTCAAACTTAAAGACTTTAAGTAGTTATTGCACATTTTTCTTGTGTATTCTTAATCAGTTTACTATTTTTTATCATTTAGTTTTTAATTATTAAAAAATAAAATAAAACTCAAAAAAATAAAAATATTTTCCCTACAATTATTTTTAGTCATTTAGGACTTAAGAAAAGTTAATTTGCATTTCTAGGCTTTAAATTACAAATTACTATTTCCCAGCCTATTAGAATCCTGTGAGTAGCTAGGAATGTAAACGAACTGAACGTTCTTTGAACGTTTCCTGATTTGTTTGGTAAAAGTTCGTTTATCTTCGTTTATTTATTAACTTAACGAACATGATCAATATTTGACATTAGCTCAGTTAAAACGACATGGGAATATCTCAGGGAGCGAGCATCTTGACCATTCGGTCGGGTTTTTGATAACATAATATTATACATATGTGCTATTCATTGAATCCTGTCATAACATGACACCCTAAAACAACTATAACCCAATTCCCATATGATGTCAAATACCCATTAATGAATGTGACCAATTATAACCTACTACCAATGACCCACCATGTGAATTAGCCATTATCACCGGTCATCCATGGGTTGCATAGACTTGGTATGTGTATAGTTATATTGTGAAGGTTATATGAAGTGTACCCAGTGGCGGAACTAGGATTTCAAAATAGGGTATGCACTGTTGCTCGAATGGTCCTCGAAGGGTCCTCAAAGGGTCCTTCAAGGGTATGCACCCTATGTTTTTTACACTACCCGTCGAATTTTAGGGTTTGCACTTCCATACCCGTGCTATACACTAGATCCACCCCTGAGTGTGTTAAAGTTAATTATTAAAGGTGGGCACGTTAATTTTGACATTTGAGAAGGCCATAAAATCAGTAAAGTCATATGTACTATGATGAAGAATGTGTCATACTTTTGTTAGGGTATTTTTACGTTATATGATACGTTTGCGTCTGTGTGTACACGTTTTCGTCCATGTTTACACGTTATCCCCCGTTTTGTCATGGATTACTACGTCTTTACACGTTTTTATCCGTTTTCGTAGGTTTTTGTCATTTTCATGTTTTTTCATATTTTTCCTCATTTTTCCTACGTCTTATAATTCTTAGTCGGTTTTATACGTTTTAGTTCGTGTTTACACGTTCTCGCCCGTTTAATCATGTTTCAGACCGTTTCTACATGTTTTATACATTCTCCTCATTTTTCATATCGTGTTTGTTCATTTGTATGCGCCATTTTTGTGTTTATGCAGTTATATGTGTGTTTGGGACAGCGGGTTTGAAGATATATGGGTGTTTGGGACTGTGTGTAAGCACAACTTATGTCATGCAAAGTTATATGCATGGGTGTTATTTTGGAGCCAAAATATTAATGAAATGTTTAAATTCTCAAACATAATTTTCAAAATTAACTCTGGAAATTGTGATTTCCTTAAACCAAAAACTGCCCCATCATATGCCCTATTTTTTCTCCAAAAAATCAGCCTTCTTCAAAACATTAAATCAATAACTTTTTAAACCATTATTCAACAATTTAGTTTAGTATTATTCTTTTACACATTGCTTCAGACGAATCATGGAAACCCAAGAGAATGACCGTGATAATATTGAATTTTCTGATAATGAACATCCTGACCAGGATTTGGGATATGAATCGGAGTAGTATTCTGATGATGGTGAACGTGATAACAGCCAATCAAATGGTTATGTCAAAAATAGGGGCATAACCAGGTTAGCAAAGTTTCGAAGGGAATATGGAAAAGCGGGTGGAGAGAAGCTCAGTGTAACCTTCGATGCTATGAATAGGATATCAGGAAAACACCGAGCATTGTTTTCTAGTTTTTTGGGAGACTTGGTTCGTGAGCATATAGGTGTCGGGATTATATCCTGGAAGAAGGTTGATTCAGAAGCAAGAGACAAAATGTGGGACGAAATCATGGTAAACCTATACTATTTTTTAACCCAGTAATATAGCATGAAATATATATGTAGCATTTACATTATGTGCAACTAATTAGGAACATTGTGTTAATCTTTGCAGCTATTTTTTGATGTTGACTTGACAGCCAGAAAAGTGTTAATGAATCGTCTTGGTCAACTTCTACGCAATTTCAGAAGTAAATTGACACAAAACTACATATTGCCCAACCTAGAAACACCTTCTAAACTAAATGAAGTCCCGACTAATTATGATGCAATTATATCAGCTGATGATTGGGTCAATTTTGTAAATTATACACAAAGCGATGAATACAAGGTGTTAATTAGTACTTTTTTATTCAAGTTCAAGCTTGCTGTTTCCATATGTATTAGTTCTATAGTATATAATCATTACTACATCTAAACGCCTTTTGATTTTGTGTTGCAAGGTGAAATCAGCTGCAACAAAAGTGGCGCATTCCAAGTCTCTTTATCAACATAGAATGGGACGAGGTGGATACGCCCTTGTGATAGATCAAATCGTAACTTGAAACCTTTGCAGTTAATAGCATAATACTTGCGTGTAAATTGGTTTATCTTGCGTGTGTGCATTTGATGTTTATAAGATCGATCGTAAAGAAATTCAACCAGATGAAGAACCACCGCGTACCACGCTGTGGTTGTCAGGAAGGAAGAACAAAGACGGAGATTTTTACGATGATGATACTAGAGCCGTGGGAGAAAAAATTGTAAGTTTTACTGCATATTTTATTATAATGTGCATAGTGGGGCTAAAAAGTTTTCTTGCTTATATTAAAGTGGGATCAACATATAATAACCTATTACCCATATTATGTGTGCAGAAAGAAACAGAGGACAAGATCAAACAAGGAACCTTGAAGGTTGATCATGGCAGTGATGCCATGACAGTTGTATTAGGTAAGGAAAAGGGAGGATATGCGAGAGGAGTGGGAGGTGGAGTAACCTACAGGAGGTATTATGATCTTCCTCGAAACAAACAAGCATCTGATGAAAGAGTGGTGTTACTTCAAAGTGAACTTGAAAATGAGAGACGCCAACGTCAAGAAAAAGATGCGGTAATCCAGGATTTGATGAAGCAATTGGCTGCACAAAAGGGGCAGTCGAACTCAACGTCAACTCCATTGGTATCAAGTCCATCGACATCAACTACATTGGCAACAACTCCATTGACGCCAAGTCCATTGACACCACCAGAAGTAACATTCCATCTTTTATTGACCCTTTTAAAAACTGCTGCAGTCTTCTTAAACACTATATATTGCAGGTGTCTCCGGTGAACATTAATCATATAAACAGCAATGCTGATGCGGATGCCGGAACACATGTTTCTGGATGTGAAAAAGTTGCAAGCATTCAGAAGTCTAACGGACTACCAACTTTGGAAAAGGAAAAGGAAACAAGTGTAAGTAATAAAACTTTCACATGTGATTTTTTAAATCTACATGCATGTCTTATTTACTGTGTTTTATATGTATAGGTAATTGTTAAATCTGTCGCATCTAAGAAAACGACTAGAGCAAAACGAAAGGATGCACGTCAAGCTTCCCAATCACAAGAAGATGAGTCTTCATTACTAGTACTACCACAAGTATGTATTTAAACATGTTCATATATTATTTTGTTTAACTGATTTCTGATACATACATGCAACAAATCATTTTTTTAGGTAATTAACTGCAAATTGTGGCACGCAAAGAGAACAACTATTATTGCTTTGGGCAGAGTATACATGAGTGATGGAAAACAAATGGTTCATAACAAACCACTCCCTAAGGATTGCTACAAAGTGTCTACTGATAAATCCTTACAGGATGCAGCTTGCATACCGGATGTAGGAGGTAACGGTTTCAAAACAGTTATGAAGGCAGTAGGTGGTTTTTATGCATGGCCAAAGGAGCAAGTGATTTTGGAAGATCAGGTACATACAAGCATCTGTTTTATCAACCTACATATATATATAATTTCTCATAATTAATTCAGTATTTGATACACCCGGCTTTTTGTTTCCTAGAGGCTACACCACCAAGTACCATACAAATGATTAGTGAGCATAACAAAGTTCCACCTAAATTAACAGGGAAACGCAACTACGTCTCTATTGAAGCCATGAAAAGTGAAGCTGCTCAGGAGATGATCAAGACTAAGAAGTTATATTTATGAGAATTTTATTATTTACGCCATCACAATTTTATATACATTCCACTTTTATTGTATTTGAATTTGTTTAATTTTATATATTTGAATTTTATTGAATTTTATTATTTACGGCTTTTTGTTGGTGACTGTATAATTAATTCGTTGTGTGACTAAATGTTACAAAAGGCCACACATGCATACAATTCATGTGGCCATTTAATTATCAATAGTCACACAAAATACAAATTTCTTCAATTTAAACGGCATATGGTCACAGTTATTAATACCTTTGGCCACTTTATGCTTAATTGTATGTGACTAAATACTCAAAACAAACCTGATATGTGTGACTAAATGGTACAAAAGGCCACACAAACATACAATTCATGTGGCCATTGGCTTATCAATAGTCACACAAAACACAAATTTCTTCACTTTAAACACCATATGGTCACACTTATTCACACTTTTGGCCACTTTATGCTAAATTGTATGTGACAAAATACCCAAAAGAAACATGATATGTGTGACTAAATGGTACAAAAGGCCACACAAACATACAATTCATGTGGCCATTGGATGACTAATAGTCACACAAAACACACATTTCTTCACTTTAAACACCATATGGTCACACTTATTCACACTTTGGGCCACTTTATGATTTATTGTATGTGATTAAATACCCAAAAGAAAAATGCTTTGTGTGACTAAATGGTACAAAAGGCAACACAAACATACAATTCATGTGGCCATTGGATGATCAATAGTCACACAAAACACAAATTTCTTCACTTTAAACATCATATGGTCACATTTATTCACACTTTTGGCCACTTTATGATTAATTGTATGTGACTAAATACCCAAAACGAACATGATATGTGTGACTAAATGGTACAAAGGGCCACACAAACATACAATTCATGTGGCCATTGGCCTATCAATAGTCACACAAAACACAAATTTCTTCACTTTAAACACCATATGGTCACACTTATTCACACTTTTGGCCACTTTATGATTAATTGTATGTGACTAAATACCTAAAACGATCATGATATGTGTGACTAAATGGTACAAAAGGCCACACAAACAAACAATTCATGTGGCCATTGGCTTATCAATAGTCACACAAAACACAAATTTCTTCACTTTAAACACCATATGGTCACACTTATTCACACTTTTGGCCACTTTATGCTTAATTGTATGTGACTAAATACCCAAAAGAAACATGATATGTGTGACTTAATGGTACAAAAGGCCACACAAACATACAATTCATGTAGCCATTGGCTTATCAATAGTCACATAAAACACAAATTTCTTCACTTTAAACACCATATGGTCACACTTATTCACACTTTTGGCCACTTTATGATTTATTGTATGTGATTAAATACCCAAAAGAAAAATGCTTTGTGTGACTAAATGGTACAAAAGGCCACACAAACATACAATTCATGTGGCCATTGGCTTATCAATAGTCACACAAAACACAAATTTCTTCACTTTAAACACCATATGGTCACACTTATTCACACTTTTGGCCACTTTATGCTAAATTGTATGTGACAAAATACCCAAAAGAAACATGATATGTGTGACTAAATGGTACAAAAGGCCACACAAACATACAATTCATGTGGCCATTGGATGACCAATAGTCACACAAAACACACATTTCTTCACTTTAAACACCATATGGTCACACTTATTCACACTTTTGGCCACTTTATGATTTATTGTATGTGATTAAATACCCAAAAGAAAAATGCTTTGTGTGACTAAATGGTACAAAAGGCAACACAAACATACAATTCATGTGGCCATTGGATGATTAATAGTCACACAAAACACAAATTTCTTCACTTTAAACACCATATGGTCACACTTATTCACACTTTTGGCCACTTTATGCTTAATTGTATGTGACTAAATACCCAAAAAAAACATGATATGTGTGACTAAATGGTACAAAAGGCCACACAAACATACAATTCATGTGGCCATTGGATGACCAATAGTCACACAAAACACACATTTCGTCACTTTAAACACCATATGATCACACTTATTCACACTTTTGGCCACTTTATGATTTATTGTATGTGACTAAATACCCAAAAGAAAAATGCTTTGTGTGACTAAATGGTACAAAAGGCCATACAAACCTAAAATTCATGTGGCCATTGGATGATCAATAGTCACACAAAACACACATTTCTTCACTTTAAAGAACATATGGTCACGCTTATTCACATTTTTTGCCACTTTATGTTTAATTGTATGTGACTAAATACCCAAAAGAAACATGAGTTGTGTGACTAAATGGTACAAAAGGCCACACGAAAACCAAATTTATGTGGCAATTGGATGATCTATAGTCACACAAACCATACATTTCTTCACTTTCAACACCATATGGTCACACTTATTAACACTTTTGGCCACTTTATGGTTAATTGTATGTGACTAAATATACAAAAAAAAATGCTTCGTGTGACTATAACAGCTTTTCGTCACACAAAGCTGATTAATCCAACTAAAATTGTACCTATTTAGTCACACATTTTAATGTTTTGGTTACTCTTTTTTAAGTGAGACTAAAAAGAACCAAAACATGTGACCGTAGGTACCCTATGGTCACACGACCTTTAGTCACACATACGAAAAAAACCATGTGTGACTATATGTATATCGTCACACATATTTGGTGTAACCAATTTCAGTTTTTGGCCTAGTGTATATAATTGATCATATTGATTATATGTTGTTTTCATACTAAACTCTAATTGAAGTTTTCCAAACAAACAATTGAATAAATTTGAATCAACATTTTGAAACAAAGTTTTTATAAAATCAAAAAGAAGGGAAAACTATTCAACCCCCCTTCTAGTTTTCCACAATTGGTACCAGAGCCACGTCGCTCAAATTTTCAAAACAAATGGTTTTAAAAATTGAGTATGATCCATGTATCAAATTACCCATTAAGGAGGATTTAATATGAAAAGTGTTTTATTGATTAACTTGTATTAGTTTTGATATTATATACACTAATTATACTAGCTCGAGATAAGAATTATGCTTAAAACAAGTGTTATATGTTCGTTCTTAAAATCAAAAAGTTACACACCTTTCCACAAAGTCAGAAAATAATTTTTAACAAAAATTGCATTTTTGAGTATCAGATGGGCGGCCCCTTTAATTGTCTGGGCGGCCCCCTTAAATTTAAGGGGTCCGCCTGTCTGTTCGACAGTTTTTCAGAAACTTTAAAAAATCATATAAAATTAACCGTAACTCTGTAGAAGTCGTGCCACCCGGCGTTTTAAAGGTAATTGAGTCTACTTTCATTTAAAAATACTTACAAGTAACCATTACAAACTTAAATAAGTCAGAAAGTTAAAATACTACACGAAGGTCAAAAATTTAAGTCTTGTTTTAACGTAAAACTTGTATTTTACCTTTTCCTTCGAGTCGGGCATTCCTTGTCGATATATCTTTGAAAAATTAAGTATTTATGTTTTCAAAATATTGATCTTAATTAAATTTTAAAATGGATAGGAAACTATTTTATTTTCAAATAAAATCGAGCTAAGTAAACATTGGTATATATAATACACAAAACGACGACAAGTGTTTTATGTGCTATGTGAACTCATTTGTGATTTTACTTTGTTAATCGCTGCTATTTGTAATTTAGCTATTTGAATATCTTAGCATATGTGCCTTGTACTCTATTAGTTTATAGCTAGTTTTCTGGCTTATACTTAACTAGATCTTATGCTAGATTTCTTGCGTTAGGATTGCAATATTATGCTTGCTTTGCATATAGGTATAGATGGCTTAATGTTACTCAAACATCTCGTAAATAAGTTAAATCTAATCACCTAAATATTTCAAACAATTTAATCTATTCTTAACAACACACTTAAATATTTTCAACAAATTACCTTGTTTTACCTTAAGTTGTTTAATAAGAGAAATTGAATCTTTGTAAAACATTAGTAGTAGTACAAAAGAAAAAGTATTATCAAAATCTAAAGTGTGTTCATTATAAGTAACAATGAAGAGTCTTTCACATAAACAAAACTTATAACAATCATGAAGTAATAAGTCAAATTTCAATCACTCACCAACCTCACTCATTAAGAATCTCAAGATTAATGGAACACACTATCAAAATGTCTATTTATTTTAAATGAGTGTTTGTGAGGGTTAAGAAAGATCTTAGTATTATATCAATTCATTATTCAAATTATCGTTGATATATTCATCAAATCTAATTGACTTGTTTTTGAGTATGGACAAGAAATTGGATTGTTATTTACTTAGTTTCAAGATTACATCAAATTTTAACAAAGGATATAGTCTTGAATCTACATACTCAATCACACTAAGATTGATATGAGAATATTTACATCCTTTGTAGATGAAAAGAATATGCATTGGATCATAACTCACACTTGTGTTGACAATGCCATATTGAATCTACTTGTCCAATAATTGTGTTCCAAATATTAGAATAACATGTTTAACACATGCATAAAATATACAATGAAGTAGGATTGACGACTTGGATGTTTCATCCGAAATATTCAAGCAATTTATATTGCAAAGCAATGGATAAATGTGTCATATCCGAAAAACCAAACATGAGCAAACTAACAACATATGTAAACTTTGCTCACACTACTTAAAATCATCACTTCAAGCTAAAATACATATTTAAGAACAATACACACTATATATTATATGTACTTCATTTTCTTTGTAGCATGAATGGTTGTGTTACAAGATAATGCACTACACTTTTTTTTTTGAAATAATTTAAGTTATTAAAATTGAAAAATAATTTGTCACAATGCATAAACAAGTAAAATTCATTTTGTTTCAAATACTAGTTAAAATTATGATATATATAACATTGGCAAAAATCATAGAAAATAATATTTGCTTTATAATTTATAAATGTCTAGTTTTGATATCATTTGTGAATCACAATCTCATTTAAGATAAATAATCGTAATGAGATTCATTTTTCAAGATATGCTAAGGAGCATTCTTAAATCAAAGCACATTTATTAAATCAAGTAATATGCCATCAAAACCAAATAACCGGTTAATCATGAACAAAAGATTAAAACTTTGCATTTACTCTTATCTAAACATTTAACACATCTCTATTGGGATATTGAGTAAAATATATTATGTAGACTTACCTTCATAAAAACATGATGTTTGAGTCACATTAAGCCAAATATTAGTGAATCAAGCAAACTTCATATTTGGTACTCTTCGATAGGTAAATTTAGGAACTCAATTTCTTCTAAAAAGAGAATGACTACTGGAGAATCTATTGACTAGAAATTCAATTTAACCTAACGGTTGAATTGCTTCTATGTGAGAAGTTGGGTGTGTGTAACCTGTAAAAATGGTCGTGTTTAGCCTGAATTGAGCACCACTAGTAATAGTCTCATACTCATTCTCAAACTTGATTAAATTGCTCTTCCTAAATATACTTAATGCTAGTTTACTTTTATGAACTTTGCTTCTCAATAGATGCTTTTATTCCTAGATTTATGGCATATCGCATATATGTTATTTCTAGATGATTATTTGCTCCTATGTGATTTGATTGTATGCCTTTACATGGTGTACTCTATATGTATCATTCATCTAGGTATATTTTTTTTACCTTTAGATCCTACACCCTCATTTTATGAGAACCTTAGTGTCATAATCCGATAGGTCATATTAGTCTCATAATATATCCGGATGAGCATGAATTTAATGGGAAGGGAAATCACACTCACTCACATATATCCTTCTACCTCACACCCAAAACCGAGTCATCCTTTGTACTACCAATCTTGAGTCATCCACCATTTCCATGTCCTCAAAGAAACCAAGAATCAATATCATACCTCCTAAATCACTCCTCATTAATACCTCCTAAACCAACACGTTTTGTCTAACCAATCCAACACCTACTATCCTTCCATAAACACATAATCAAAATCATCATTCAACCCATCATGTCATCTCCCAACAAACCTAACATCATTGTTATCACCCACATACAACATCCAAACTACCATCCACACATGATGAATCACTTTCATCCATACCTTCATCATGCTTTCATGATCACCCAAATGAAACCATTCTTTTAGCTCAACAAGACAACCTAACTATCACCCTCACTAATAAACTTCCACATTCATCTCACTCAATTCTACCAAATGACCCTTTTGAGGATCATACTCAATATCAAAACAATAATCATCAATCTCATCCAAACATGAATCATAAGTTTCATGACCAAACCTCAACCCCTAATCACAATCCAACCCCACCATTATCACCTTCCTCCGAACATGAAAAGTTCGTTGAAGAGCTCAAAGAAGCTCATGAGCTTAATTCTCTTCTTGCGTTGCATTTTATTCAACGCAATTTGGATCAACAACCTACCTCCACCAACTCATCTCCATCAAACAATTTGATCCATCTTGAAAACCATATCATAAATTGCATTTGTTGCACCTACCTTGAAAAACAAACCTTTGTTCTCAATGAACATCTCAATTGGATTGAGTATCTACTCACTAGGACGACTCAAGATTACACCAACACTCCATCACCACCACTTCTATGTTCATCTCCTAGTGCTCCCAATGCACCATCCAAAACACCATCAACTCAAGGAACCTCTACCTCCTCTATACCATTCTCATCATCCCCTATCAATCCACCAACCTATAACCCCGTCCCATGGAGCTTAGTTGAAGCTCATGGAGACACTTGCCTTTGTTGCATCCACAACCGAACAATTGTGTTCGGACTAAGTGATGAGATACAATACATGTTTTCTCACATTGAAAACTTGTTGCATCCTCTACCACCAACAACAAACACAACACCTCCACCACCATCAACAAAACACCTAAAAATCCCATGATTCACTATCATCCACCCTTGTCGAACGATATATTAATCTAAACCATAATTGTCAACCCTTTGTCATCACCTTCCCTTTACATTCACGATCATCCCTCCTCATTCTCCTACATTTTCCTAGGTTCTAATCTTTGCATTAGTTTTTTTTTTTTTTTTTTTTTTTTTTTTTTTTTTTTTTATTTAGGTTGTTGTTTTTAAAACAATAATTGCATGTGTCATACTTTTAGTGCATATACCTAATATGTCCATATATTGTTCCCCTATTAGTTTTATGCATATATCTATTATCATCATTATATATATGTGCACGTGTCTACTAACTTTGTTTTGAAGGATTACTTCACCGCTCGATTCTTTGGTAGCCAAAACAAGTTTTGAGCATACACCAAGGGGGAGCATTGAGGTTGATAGGATCAAGGCTTCACTTACGATGATGCAAGCTCGCCTTTTACATTCTATCTCAAGAGTTCAAGCGTAGTAAAAGTCTCGTCTTAGAGTCCACCTTTTTGCTTCGACAAAAGGGGGAGAAGAAGTGTAAACAAGTAACTTATACATTTTACAATAAGTTATAATTTACATAGTTTGTCATCATAAAAAACGGGGAGATTGTTGGCATGAATATTACGATATTTAATCTAAACATCCTCTTCATGTTTTGATGATGAAAAAGATGTAAGTTACAACATATAACGTAAAGTGCTTAAGTTACTTGTGATCACAATTCTTCTATGCATTCTTACGTCAACAAGCCTCGACATCTCAACGTCTCAAGTATGCTTCAACTACCACTTAAGGTATGGATAAACAAGTGTTTAATACATCTCATGATCAAAGGGGTATTTAATTAACTAATACAAAGTTTATATATATTTTTGAAAAACACTTTTGGTAATAAAGAAAAATGTTTTAATCATACTAAATATATGATTTCAAACTTTTAACCAAAATTAGTTAGTTTTTAACCAAATAAACTTTCCCCACTAAAAGACAGAAAATCTGGCCGTTTCAGTAGGGCGGCCCCTTTAATTATAAGGGGCGGTCCCCTTAATTTTAAGGGGACCGGCACACAATTAAGGGGACCGGCCACGCTCCCCTGTCAGATTTGGTCAGAAATTTTTCCCTATAAATACCACCTCAAACCTGAAATTTTTCTCACCTTTTGCACAAAAATTTTCAGATCCAATTCTCTCTAAACATCCTTCTAAAACCCTTTGATCATAAGATTATTAATCTTTGTTTCAAGTGATCCAATTTTTCATCACTCAAAGTGCAAGAGAAGAATTCTCCCTATCATAAAGCCAAAGATGTATTAGGATCTAGTTAATGCTTATGTGAAGTTGTGAGTTATGTATATGTAATAAGTAGATCAAGATGATCTTACTTAGTAGTGATTCAATGAGTGAGTAAGAAGTAGTGGGAGGAAGTAGTAGTGTGGAGAAAACATGTAGTTGTGACGATGTAGGTGTGTGATTAAGTAGTGGAGTTTAGAAGAAGTTGTGATGAAGTAGTGAAGTCGTGAGGACGTGAAGAAGTTATGACGCCGTGAAGAAGTTGTGATGAAGTTATGAAGTCGTGAAGACGTGAAGAAGTTGTGAAGCCGTGAAGAAGTTTAGAAGAAGTTGTGATGAAGTCGTGAAGTCGTGAAGTTGTGTAGAAGTTGTATAGTGATCGAAGTTGTGTTGTGAGATTGGTTCTAGCTACTATTAGAACTTGACATTTAGCTTAGTGTCGTTAAATGGTGTAAACAAAAGTTGTGTACGGTTTTCTCCGCCAAAAGGGAGCTTGTTGAGTAGTGAAGAAAACTCTCGAGTAGGTGACTCGGGGAGTGGAGTAGGAACAAGGAAGGTGTCCTTGTAGCCGAACCACTATAAATCATCGTGTCCAGTTTGCATTTCCTTTCTCTTATCTTTTATCATTTGTTCTTGCATTTCTCGCATTACTTATATGCTTGCCTACATGTCTTAGTTGTTGCTTATATAGTTGTGATGATTGATTGTGTTGAACATAGTAGTTAATATTGTGATTGTGTGTATAATTGCATGATATGGTCAAATAGATTATTATTCACACTTCTCATATTAAGTTTAACTTGATAGATAATTTGATACAAAACGTTTTAAGATTTTAAAAGGAAAACGTATTCACATAAAGATGGACCAAAGCTCCATTCATAAAACTAAGTTTTTCCAAAAGCTTACATATATAATTAATCATATTGATTATATGTTGTTTTCATACTAAAATCTAATTGAAGTTTTCCAAACAAATAATTGAATAAATTTGAATCAACATTTTGAAACAAAGTTTTTATAAAATCAAAAAGAAGGGAAAACTATTCAACCCCCCTTCTAGTTTTCCACAGTAAATCTTCAAACTATGAAAAATAAACAATCGTGATGACAATTTTTTTACCTTTCAGTAGATAAGCACTTCGATATACTTTCGACGATTTTTTCTTTCGAGCTTTATTTTTTAGTGTTGATGTTTTCGCAAAAAAAGAAATCACATGTGATTTGTTATTTTAAATATCACATGTAATTTGTTATTTTAAATATCACGTGTGATTTGTTATTTGTAAAACTACTTGTGATTTGTTATTTTAAATATTACGTGTGATTTCACAAGTTCAATGTGATGTGATTTGTAAGATCACATGTGATTTTTTATTTTAAAAATCATATGTGATGTAAATAAAAATCATATGTGATTTCATACATCACATGTGATTTCATACATCATATGTGATTTTTAAAATAACAAATCAACTGTGATTTTACAAATCACATGCGATTTTTCTGGTCGAAATTTCAACACATTAAAAACTCGAAAAAAAGTTCGTCTCAAGTATATGGAAATGCCTTGTATAGAAATATGATTTAATTTTCGTCGCGATGATATATCTTTTTTCGCCTAAACAATGGTTTGCGAGATAATTAATTTTTAAAACGAATAATGAAAGTGAGTTATTTGAATAATAATAATAATAATAATAATAATAATAATAATAATAATAATAATAATAATAATAATAATAATAATAATAATAATAATAATAATAATAAAAGGATGCAGTGACCTTATTAAAGCGCATTAGACGATTCTCTATGACCCAAGACATTGGAGCACGGGCTGCTCCACATATTTTTAGTAGGATTGGTTTTGCTGTAGCTAGAGGTGTGGGGGCTCAGTTAGTATCTCGGCTCCCCACTAATTTCTTGTAAATCCTATTTGTTTTTCAATAAAGTGATGATTATAAAAAAAATATATAATAATAAAATAAAATAAAATAATAATAATAATAATAATAATAATAATAATAATAATAATAATAATAATAACGACTAAGATTTTTTCATAAAATCTTTAATGAATTTGTGATTTATATTAAACTTTTCTCTATTAATAATATATTGACAAAGAGTTTTACTCATAGTACATTGTGACCTTTGTCCTTGACATAATTTTCTCATAAAAATGTCAATTTTACACATTTACCGAACTTGTTATAATGTGTCAAAACTCAAAACACACTTTCAAATTCATGTAAATAGCTGTCTCTAATGTCACTTCTTCTAGAATTGTTGTTTGTTTGGATCACTCTATATCAGTATTTAACATATGAAAAAGTTTAAAAAGTATGTACTTTGTTAGTTGATTTCTTGCTCTATATACTTGCATACACCTGGCAACCAATAGGAAGGTGTCTGAAAAGGGAGGGCAAAAGGTTACCATGGATTAGTCGGCAAAAGAAAGTCGAATACCAGGTTACCACAAAAAAAAAAAAAAAAAAAAGACATGATTTGTTCGTTATTACTAACAACTTTTGGGTATAAAACGTAAGACTACTTATGTAAGTGATCGATTTTGCAACATTATATATGTAACTCGTCAAGGAGGTAATAATAGTGTTGCATCACACAAGAAAGCATTTCATCTTCGTTGAGAACTTCGTGTTTCAGGTAATTTTTGTAGCGAGAAAGGCTAAGGGGCAGTGTTCACAACTCCCGTGCATAGAGGGAGACATGTTGGCTTCTTGAATGGTTTTCCCGTGCCACTTCCACCACTCAAAAATAACGAGATTCAAATACAATAAACTTTGGAGAAAAGTTCATTTAGAAACTAAGTTTTTGTTACATACTGAGGGACAAATCCCCACTATCTCTTTAGTTTGATCTAATAGTGAGGATTAACCTAAGATTAAATATGAAAACCTAAGTACAAGTCTTTTTTTTTTCCTCTTTCTTTGTCTTTTTTATTATTCACTTTCTTTATTTCTTTCTTTTTTGCCTTTTTTTTTCAATTAACGTTATTCTTTTCCTTTTATTATTTTTTATCTATATTTTTTTTGTTATTTTTTCCTTTTTTCTCTAATTCACGTTTTTTCAATCAAGCTTTTCTTTTTTAAATAAATTCATGATTTTTTTACATTATTATGTTTTCGTCCGTTTTTGTCTGTTTTCACATGTTTATATATGTTTTCAGACGTTTTTGTCCGTTTTCATACGTTTTCGTCCGTTTTTTTTACGTTTTCGTCTCTTTCAGACTTTTTCGTTCGTTAATATACGTTTTCGTCTGTTTTTTTACGTTTTCATCTGTTTCAGACGTTTTTGTCCATTTTCATATGTTTTCATCCGTTTTTATATGTTTTTGACCGTTTTCAGACGTTTTCGTCCGTTTTATACGTTTTCGTCCGTTTATGTCTTTTTTCATACGTTTATATACGTTTTCATCCGTTTTCATCCGTTTTTACACGATTTTGTCCGTTTTTATATATTTTCGTCCGTTTTCATATGTTTACATTTGTTTTCGTCTGATTTCATACGTTTTCTTCTGTTTTTTTTATATTTTCGTCCGTTTTTAGACGTTTTCGTCCTTTTTCCTACATATTCGTCCGTTTTCTTACATTTTCGTCCATTTTCGTAGGTTTTCGTCCGTTTTTAATTTTTTTTGTCTGTTTTCGTCCAATTTTATCTATTTTCAAACGTTTTCGTCTATTTTCATACGTTTTCTGCAGTATTTATACGTTTTCAGACGTTTTTATCTGTTTTCATCTATTTTTTACATTATCGTCTGTTTTCAGACGTTTTCATCTATTTTTATATGTTTTCGTCCATTTTAAGACTTTTTCGTTTGTTTTTATATGTTTTCATCCATTTTTGTCCGTTTTTATACGTTTGTAAACATTTTCATCCGTTTTTTTTTATTTTTGTCCGTTTTCAGACGTTTTCGTCTGTTTTCATATTTTTCAGCAGTTTTTATACGTTTTCGTCCGTTTTCATCAATTTTTCATATGTTTTCGCCCTTTTTCCTACATATTCGTCCGTTTTCATCAATTTTACGCTTTCATTCGCATTCGTTCATTTTCATCTGTTTTCGGCCGTTTTCATACGTTTCTGAATATCACAATTGATATTCTTAATATCAAAAGTTTTTTTATGTGATATTCAAAATATCACTTGTGATATTAATAATATCAATTGTGATATTCAGAAACGTATGAAAACGAAAGGAAACATATGAAAACGAACAAAAACAGACGAAAACATAAGAAAGTGAAAAAAAACATGAATTAAAATAATGTGAAAATCACTTATTATATTCTGAATATCACTTGTAATATTCTGAATATCACTTTTTATATTCAGAATATCACTTGTGATTTTCATATTACAAATTATTAGTTGAAAATCACTTGTGATATTCTGAACAGAATATCACTTGTGATATTCAGAATATCACGGTGATTTTCTGAATATCACTTGTGCTATTCTGAATATCACAAGTGATTTTCAACTAATGTTTTGTAACATGAAAATCACAAGTGATAATCTGAATATCACAAGTGATATTCAGAAAATTACAAGTGATATTCATGTTACAAAACGTTAGTTGAAAATCACTTGTGATTTTCATGTTACAAAACATTAGTTGAAAATCACTTGTGATATTCAGAATATCACTTGTGATATTTAGAATGTCACTTGTGATTTTCTGAATATCACTTGTGACATTCTGAATATCACAAGTGATTTTAATGTTACAAAACATTAGTTGAAAATCACATGTGATATTTAGAATATCACTTGTGATATTCTGAGTATCAAAGAATAATACTTTTGATATTCAGAAGCATATGAAAACGTCTGAAAATGTCCAAAAACATTTTAAAATAGATGAAAACGTATGAAAATGGACGAAAACGTAAGAAAATGGACGAATATGTACGAAAACGTTTGAAAACGGACAAAGATGTTTAAAAATGAACGAAAGCATCTGAAAATGGACGAAAACGTAAGAAAACGGACGAAAACGTATGAAAACGGTCGAAAACATATGAAAACGTATGAAAACGGACAAAAACGTATAAAAATGGACGGAAACGTATAAAAACGGACAAAATCATATAAAAACGAACGATCGTATGAAAACAGATGAAAACGTATGTAAACGTATGAAAACGGACAAAAAACGAACGAAAACGTATAAAAACGGATGGAAACGTCTAAAAACGGACGAAAACGTATAAAATTAGACGAAAACGTTTGAAAACAGACGAAAACGTAAAAAAATGGACAAAAACGTAAAAAACAGACGAAAACGTATGAAAACGGACGGAAACGTATAAAAACTGACGAAAACGTATATAAACGGTCAAAATCGTATAAAAATGGACGAAAACGTCAGAAAATAGACGAAAACGTAAAAAACGGACGAAAACGCATGAAAACGTATATAAACATGTGAAAACAGAAAAAACGGACGAAACGTAATAAAGTGAAAAAAAACGTGAATTTATTAAAAAAAAACTTGATAAAAAAAAAAAAAAAAAAAAAAGAAAAAAAAAAACTGAATTAGAAAAGAAAAAAATGGAAAAAAAAAACAAAAAAAAAAATAGAAAAGGAAAAAAAAACACGTTAATTGGACACAGGTTTTAATATTTAATCTTACGTTAATCTCTATCATTAGATCAAATTAGATGAATGGCAGGAATTTATCCCTCAGTATGTAACAAAAACTTAGTCCTTAAAATAACTTACGTCATAAACCTTATTTAACTAGTAAAATAAATAAACAATTTTAAATGACCATATTCTTCATCCTTTCTTAGTAAATTTATAGACATTATTTAACTCATCTACGTAATATATATCTCAGTTGTTGTGCCCTCCCTGATATTTAACATAAAGAGTAAACTACACCGTTCGTTCAAGTGGTTATCACAAATATTGTCTCTGATCCTTTTTCTTACATGAACCGTCCTTATCTTGAAACCTTGTAAGACCATTCATCCTTATCTTGAATGTCCGTTAAATTTACCCGTTAAGGCCCCCTCATGTGCAAGATAGTCTTTTTCGTGTTGTGATTCTAACATTCAATCCCAAATATCCTATATATGAATTGCTTATGAGTTTATGAATTTCATTTAGGAGAACAACTTTAGAATTTTAACATCATTTATCATATTTTTCTAATAGATGATAGATTATGAACACACTTAAACAAGAAACACCCTAGGTTGCGTTTAGTTGCAGAGAAATATTCATACTTTTTCATTGTTCTCTAGGAAAGAGTTAAGAACTTGGAAAACTCATCTAGATAGTGTTACATTATTCATTTTCTAGTGAAGAGAAAAGTAGAAGGGTAAATTGGACTTTTCAGGTTTTTAGTTAAAATTTGAGAAATTAGATTTTTATTATTTTAAAAAAATTTCTATTTGTAACTGAGCGGGTGAACGGGTGGTGGTGGGTGGTAGTAGGGGTGGTGGCGATGGGTGGCGGTGGTGAGTGGTGGTGGTGATTGGTTGTGGTAAGTGTTAGTGGTGGTGGTGCTGGGTGGTGGTGGTAGGTGGCAGTGGCCAACGGGGTGGTGGCGATGGGTGGCGTTGGTGAGTGGTGGTGGTGGTAGGTGTTGGTATAACAGACTAACGTTGCAAACGATCGTTGTATAAAGGACTAACTTTGTCACATGACAATTGGACTTAACTAACGAAACTGATTTCGTTATGGTTACAGGACCGGTCAACTCAAAATAAACAACCACATGGACGAATGGTGTAATTTTTTAGAGTTAAAGACGAAACTTGCAACTATTCCAAATCACAAAGACGAATTTTGTAATTAACTCTAGTAATAAACCAAAGATTTAAAAGTTGGCAAAAAGGATAGAAGTTTAGAACAAGATTAAAGTAATGAAAAGCAAAGATCACACTTATCTTTGAGTTTTACTTTGAAGATTTGACGATGTTATTTTAATTCTATAATAATGTATTAGTGTACTAAATAATGTTTAAATAGATTTTTTATTTTAAAAATCATAATTACACTTGTATCCACATCAGCATCCACCATGTAAGTGTCGGCCACTTGTCACCTTACCAAATATGACAAACCCCACATTACACTTGTCACGTATGCTTTCCTTGCCTAACTTCTGTTTTTTTTTCTTTCTTTATCTATTTTGATTAGGAATTACTCCATATTATTTGATTTAATTAAGAACATATTACCAAATAGTTATGAAATTTAATTACTACCTAAATTTGTTACATTCCTATTATAGAAATACTATATCCTAGTTATTAACTCCAAGAAAATCTAGTTAATAAACAGAAAAGATAGTTTGGCTAATAGCTTTAGAGCACTCGGTACCGTAACATTTTAAGTTTTAACACTAAAAAAGTGTCGCCACGTTAGCGCCACATTATTTCAACATCAAATCATTTAATACAAAAAAATCGCACTTTATCATAACATCAAATAACGCTACCTTTTTGAGACACACATTTTAAAAATTACAATTTACAAATAATACCCTCAACAATTTTATTCTTTAAACAATCTAATACTTCACTAATAAAATTAAACATTTACAATACGAAATAAAAACGTTACAAATAAAAAAAATACAACCTAAAAAATCACGAAAAAAACTACGAAATGAAAAAACCACTACGAATACAAAAAAAAAAGAAAAAGAAAAAATAATTATAATTATATATATATATATATATATATATATATATATATATATATATATATATATATATATATATATATATATATATATATACACACACGAAATAAGAATACAATGAGTAAATAAAATAAAACTATTCAGGTGGGGTGGCAAATTATATTTTTCGGCGATTTTCTTCTTTTCCAGGTCGATCTAATATGCAGCGGCCGGATCCATCTCCCTCGTGTTAATACCGAGGAATTTAAATTCTTCCTATTAGGAATATAAATATTCCTGTAAAAGTCTCGGTCACTTAATGATTGTAATAGCATTAAGTTAGCTCGTAGTTAGTTTGTTTATTAGTTAATTAGTATTAGTTTAAGTAACACCGTGGAAGAAGGACGGGTCTTCACCCACTGTATGCCTGATCCACAGCCCGGGAGTGGGCGTTTTATTGTAAGTATAAATACCCCTCTCCACATGTGGAGAGGGTTGGACCTTCATTCAATCTTAATCTAACATTCTCTTTTCTCTCAAGGTTCCATTCTCCCTCTCTTTCTTGTATCTCCAACGCCTCACAAACCACAAAGGGAATCATGTTTCCAACTTAGTTAGTATTCTACAATTGGTATCAAGAGCCAATGTTTCATCTTAGGACCTTGTAGAATCGAATTTGATGGTATTTTGTGTGGTTTTGTGAGTTTGGTGTAACTTTCTTGTAACAACTCTTAGTTTGATCTTCTCTAGTGTTGTTTTTCATGTTAGTGATGTACATTAATGTTCATTAGTGTTTGTGGAACATTGTAGCTTAGTTTGTGTTACCATTTCCTTAATCTATTTGAAGTTTGGAGGTGATTTTGGGCGTATTTCTAATCTGCGGTTAAGTCTACTGTTACATTGCTTTGTTGCGTTTATTTTCTACAATCTGTGGTTAGTTTAAACTGCGATTACTATTTTGGGAATACAAACAAAACGCAAAGATAGTGACAGTTTTGGACTATTGTTACTGCGATTAGGTGTCTGCGATTAGTCTACTGTGGTTAACTATAGAGACAAGCTACGTCAAAACTTGGATAAGGTGAAAGAGTACATCGAGAAACAGCAGAGACTTGAACCAGCACATGATGACAAGGCTGAGATACTTGATGGCAAAGCATGTGATAGTTTGGGCTTGGGTTTAATGGTGGATGCAAAGTCAATGGATGGAGAGTGTCTGGATGCAAAGTCTATCAACACTGAACTCATGCACTCAGAATATGATATGAGTTGCCACTTCTGGTAAATTAGTAACCCAGACTATGGAGAAGATACTTACACCGGACTCAAGCAATGAGGTACTGTCAATTGATCAATCCAATACACCATCTAACGTAGGTCACCATACATATCAAAGTAATCCCTGTTATAACACAAACATGTTGAAACAGACTAACAGTATACTACCTTTGTCTAATTCAACAAATATGTGTTATAAAGGGGGAGAAAATGATCTGTACGATGTCTTCAAAAATGATCTGTTTGATGAAAGCTCTTGTCTCAAAGTTGAGTTTTCCAAGACTATGGACCAGAACATGGTTGAAAAAGGGACATTCAATCAACTCCAAAACAAGTTTTCACAATTACAAAAACATTGCATTGAACTTGAAATTGAAATACAACGTAAAGAAGAATGTCTTCAAAACTGCAAACCGTGTCTAAATACGGAATTGCCTGATCTTAATGAATATTTTATGATCAACAATCTGAAAACTCAGCTGCATGACAAGGACTCAACTATCAACTGTCTTAAAAATCAGATCAAGATGTATGAGCAACGTAATGATGCCAAATGGAAATACGACGCTTATGAAACTAATTGCAAAATGGCTAAATTACTTGTTGAAAATGAGAATCTTAAAGTAAAATGTAATAAACTTTGTGAGTCACTCAAACAGATAAATGCTGAGAACATCAATCTGAATACTCCACAATTTACTAAAAACAATGATTTCTCGATTCAATGTCTGACCTCATGCTCTAGAATTCCCGATGTGCACACCGTGCCAAGTTATGTGTCAAAGAGTCAAATGAGCTTCAATATTTCAAAACCATCTATCTTGGGAAAACCTGTCTTAAAATGTGTTGGTTATCGAAACACCATTAGACAACCAAATGCGTTTATTTCTGAAAGACCTAAATTCTCGAATACTCGACTTGTTTCTCAAGTGGAAAAAAACGTGCTTTGACTAAGTCTGTGTCCTCCAAACCCATAATTCATAAATCAAATGGTCTTAAACTTGTAAAATCTTTGAAACATAAATCAAGGAAATATAACCATAGTACAGCTCATCACAAGAATGTCACTATGCATGAAACAACATACAGGATTAGATCTTCTTGGATATGGATACCAACTGGAAGGACATTCGTGATGAATGGTCACAAATGGTCACATGTGTGTGCCATTGACACAGGTCTTACAAAGGGAGTTCACAACAGGTCAACTAAAACCTATGTGTGGCTTCCTAAGACACTGACATCTTCTACTACTGGAAATATGTCTACTCACATGTGAGATGACATCATGTGGACTCCTGTCTAATTCCTTTTAGGACTCACTTTTCTTCTGATTACTTACTCACTTCCTGTATATACTTTATGTCTGTAGCCTGTGTTCATGTAGAATATTTGTTAATTTTTGTTCATTCACTTTGCTTTCATGTTATATTTTTGTATGTATTTTCTTGCTACACTGTGTGTCTATAAGTTTGTTCTTCATGTTATGTGTTGCTTTAGGTAGTCTATTGTTTGACCCCATGGTTCTATATGCTCATCTTGAAAATCTAACTAGGTATCTCTCATAACTTCAGGGACCTATCTTGTACACATGTTCTTTTGTCAAATGTTTTGTCATGAAATACAAGGACTGGTTGTGTCATTTAGTCAAAGTTAACCCATCTCATATTTAAGGAGGTTTCTTTTTCCTCTTATTTTGCGTTTAAAAAGTTAACCACAAATATCTCTTGCTATCTAATCTCACTCACTCCCCTCTCTCACGTTAACTGCGATTAAGTCTTGATTATATCCTGTAATTGCTTGTTGATTGGTAAGTTGTGTTCCTAACCTCTCTCTCACTTGAATGTTACTTGATCTCATTTTCTCACATGTTGCGTTCTTTTAGGTGGAATCTTGCGTCACCTGTTATCTCGTGTGTATTGCGTTTATTTGTCAATAGGTTAGATCACGCTTGCTTTTCAATGCATTTAATCACTATTTAATTGCAGTTGTGTGATGTTTATGGTTGCGTTTATGAGTATTTGGCATCGATTGAATTGCGGTTTGAATGGTATTACCGTGCCTAGTACCTTGAGCTTTGAGTAGGGTTGTGTAGTGTTACTTATCTAGATTGAGGGATCTTGGTGTTACTCATGGTGCTTATTGTATGATTTGTCAAGTTGTCGAAGCATGTGGTGTTTTGTTCTTTACTGCGATTAACTTGTGTTCTTGACTGCGATTAGTGTGTTCCTGACTGCGATTAATAAAGGTTATGGAATGTGGTTAGCATATGTTCTTAAATGCGTGTAGAATAGACTCCTGACTGCGGTTAGTTTATGTTCTTGACTGCGATTAGGTCATGTTCTTGATTGCGGTTAGCAGTTGTTCCCCATTGCGGTTAGCTTAGAATCTTAACTGCGGTTAGCGTAGAGACTCAATTGCGGTTAACTTAATCTTGCGTTTAACTTGCGTCTGCGATTAAATGGGTTGAGTTTATCTGTCTGCGGTTAAATTGTTTTGCGGTTACCTACACTTGCGTTTTAAAATGAAATGCTGCTTAATAGTTTGCGTTTATCTTGACTTGTTGCGATTCGTTTGCTTTGAGATTATGTCTTTCTGATTAACTGGTGTTTGAGGTTAGTTGGGATTGCGTTTAATGGTTCTGCATTTAACTCTAATTGAGAATTATAGTAACCCACTTTTTCTAGCACAAATTAGGTGTACAATGCTTGTGTGTTTGTAAATGGGTGTTGTATTATCTATGCGTTGCTTGGCATGATTGGCCCTCGGTCTTGGTTGGACTAATTGCTACCTTATGTGATGAACTATTTTCTTCACGTGTGCCTATCATTGTTCTAACAAAGCTCTTGGCCCTACCATGTGGTGACAAGGTCTCACTAGTTACTAACACTCATTGTCATATGGTTTGCTTTCCTTGTTGGTTGTGTCAAATGCAGCTAGTATGGCAGAACCCATTCCCGAAGGTCAATTGGCTCCACCCGTTCGATCTGACAATGACATTCTGCCTTTCAACAAGTGGGTACCCATTGGGAAAAGCAATTGCTATGTTAAGACAGATAGACCTTAGAATCATCCTATATTCAGAATGGCACTTGACATACTGAAAAACACCACATTCTTCAATGCCTTTACCGCATCCTCCTCAATCCCCTCCATATATATCCAACAGTTCTAGAACACTATGTGCCTTGATAGAGCTACCAATACTTACAAGTGTCAGCTGGATGAGCATTGGGTGAACATTACCATGGAAACTCTTGGCAGTCCACTGCAGATATTGCCAACGGGTGATAATGTTGAATATACTCCCCCACCTAACCCTACTACCCTTATTGACTTTGTCAATGAACTTGGGTATCCCACTCAAGTGTCTACACTTTCTACGGTTATCACGCATGACCTCTATCAACCTTGGAGAGCAATTGCAAGCCTCATCAACCTATGTCTGACTGGCAAAACATCGGGGGTATGAAAGACTTAGAGCTCCATCTCTACAAATTCTATGGGGCATTGTTAACGCTGTGAACATCAACTTTGCTGAACGGATCTGGGAGGAATTTAGTCAGTCCATTCACTCTTTCTTGGTCGATAAGGCTAACCTTGAAGCAAACAAAGACGGTAAGAAAAGATCAGCCAAGCTCGTGATTCCAAGTATTCGTTTTACCAAGCTGATCATACTTAGCCTTCAACGATCTCTAAAATTCCACCCTAGAGAAGAATCCCCTCTTCATCAACCCACTGATGAACATCCACTTGGGTTCCTCAAATATGACTCTAAGAGCACAGGCGAGATCATCTTCGGCATGGACATTCCCACTGCCCTTCTCACCCGTGATACACTGACTGCTCAATATTATGAGGAATACCTTAAACTTCTGAAGACAAGTCAGGAAGCATCATCTAATGAGCCCTCCTTATCCACTAAGTCTGTAAGATCTGCATCCAAGAAACGCAAGGGTGGTAATACCTCAGCTGCATCCTCTGAAGGCACTAAAAGAGTTAAGCAGACCACAGGAGGTAAAAGAACCAGCTCAAAAATTAAACCACCAAGTGCTGAAGATCCCAAAGTTGCACCTTGCACCACACAGTTGCCTCTCACAGAAGAAGAAATGGTACAAGTGGCAACTGCTGAAAGCTTAAAGGATGCATATATGCCACCGGTTCCACCAGTCAGTGGGGTCAACATTAGAGAACCTCGGTCAGATAAAGCTTCACAAATCCAGCACGTGACAGGAAAAGGTAAGGATGTTGCCAAAGAAGAACAGGCGGCACACACTCTATTGAAAATATCATCTCCTGCCTCCAAATCAACTAGCTCCAAGTATATCCTCAAAAAACGCTCACCAACATCCTCATCTGCAAAGATTTCTTCTGACAATGTCTCATCACCAAGTCTTGGGCAACCCGCTAAATCAAGCAGTTCTGAGACTGACACCAGCTCTGCTCCCAAAGGTGATGAACTCAACCTCGCTACACAAGATGTAACCAGCCTTCAACCGGTACAGGACAAACCTATTGAGTCTGTACCTCCTGTTGATCCACTCGATGACGAGTTTGTTTCTACTGCTTATCCGGATCTACAAGGTAACCTCAAAATGAAAACTGATGATCCTAAGCTCGCCGTGGAACCAGACAGCCCTACTGGTACGCTGGCATCGTACAAGAATCTGGATACCTTTGGTGATCAATTCCTCATGGATAAGCCGGATGATGCTGAAGGTGACAAGTCTGGTGATGAGCATGGAGAAGTTGTGTCAATGGTTGATGTGCCTATTAAGCAAGACAACTCCACCGTCCCTACCATGTCTACACCAACACCTACTGCTGGTCTTGACAACGTCGACACTCCACAACCAGCTAATACACAAGAGAAACCTACTGCATCTACTGCTCCTACTACCACTGAGCAGAAGTTGGATATGAACACTTTAGCTGGTATGACTGCCGATATTGTTCAAGATAACCTTACCATTCATGAGAAGTTGGACAAGCATGCCTCTTTACTTCAAACCCTAGTAAACCTTAATCTGCCAAAAACGATTACCAATCACGGCAGCAGATTATACAAGTTGGAGCATCTTGACCTTGAACGACAAGTATCTCAGGTTATCAACGAACATGTAGCTGAAGCTGTCAGCATTGCTCTTGAAGCTCCCCTCAGATCCAGATTCAAAGACCTACCTATCAATGACATGAAGATCATTCTGCAGCACAATATGTATCAACAGGGTCAACACACAGGACACGATGCTCACATCAGGCTGTATAATGCATTGGAGGCCTCAATTCAACAAGATGATGCTGAGGAACACGCCCGGGATATGGAAATTGAAAGAAAAAGAAAACAGAGGCGTCAGGGTCATCCCAGGCCACCATCTGGATCACCTCCTCAACCACCTCCACCTCCACCACCTGCTGGGGCATCTGGTCCACCAGGCACTCCTTCACTGCCTGGTGGGTCGCATGCTCCTAGCAGATCATCACAACCCACCTCATCACCATCTCAAAAACATCAGACTAACAAGTCAACCAAGTCAGCTCCTTCTAAACAAGCAAAACAAGTTAAGTATGCTGCTTGGACTACTATTGACACTGGTGCAACCTCTATTGCATCTCATGTCCATGACGATCTTGTCTTTAATGAAGCTTCTATCGCTCCTCAACACGCTGATTCTTCCGATGACGATGATGATGATGCATCTACAACTCACATCCCTGGGAGACATTGGTGGAAATCATTCACCAGAACTGACACCAATGATCCACCGCAAGTTCCCTTAACCAAGGTTGACAAAGAGACATGGTGGAAACCAGATGACAACAACCACAATCACCTGAACCTGACTGGACGATTCCTTCCTCTAACTTGCCAACCAATGAGAACAACTGGATTAATGTCATCACCACCAGTTTTGTCCCACCTTCAGAAGATTCCATACTTTCCTAAACTGGTGATATGGGAACATTTATCACATGGTTCTGCAAGAAATGTGGTCTCTCAAGGCTCACTCAGAAGGACCTGGAAGGCCCTGCCTTCAACATTGTCAAAGCTTTTCATCAGGATGTTAATCATCTACAATACCAGATGGAGGAGTGCCACAAAATGTTCAATGACATTGTGGATGAAGGGATAATGAAGTATAATTACAACACTCCACTTCCCTTGGGTGGACCTCCTGGAAATGTTACTATCCAAGCTGAATTCTTCTTCAACAAAGACTTTGAATATCTTAAGCTTGGGAGTAGACAATGCAAGTCAGCCTTGTCCATTACAAATATGAAAGCTGCTCATTATTCTGATATCGGGTTGGAACAGCTTGTCCCCGACAGCATGTGGAGTACTCAAGAATGTGACTACGACATCTCGGCATCTCTGGGTATTTCTCACTGGTGGCAGAAGAAGCAGCAATTTTACATAGATCGGTTTCAAGCTCAAGGTGACCGAAAGTCTGTTCATTCACCTCTTCAAATCATCAGTGTGGTTAAAGTACAGATACATCCCATCTATGGATATGACTACCTCAAGAACATAACACTCAGACGAGCTGACTTCAAGGACTACACCATATCTGAAGGGGACTTCAAACACCTACGCCCTAATGATTTTAAAGATTTGTATCTACTCCATCTTCAAGGAAAGCTGCATCATCTACCATCACGAGAAATGAAGTCTCTTGTGTTTGCCGTACTTCACTGGATCCAGGGTATCGTCATCAGGAAACGGGTAGAAGACTTTCAGCTTGGCATCGAAAGCTACCAATCCCAGCTCAACCTCACACGACTTCTATGGAATGTCAATAGTCTGGAACGGGTTGCTGACTTTACAGTCATTGAATCTCCCCTGGCAACGGTATTTTGTGAGAAATACAACGTTCCTATGGTTTTGCGCTTCAACGAAATACACAAGTTCAGCGACGGTACCTTACGTATGGTCGAAGAGGCGTTGGACTTCAGAGTGAAAGAATACCACGTCTATGACCATGGAACTAGATGTTATACCAATCACTGGACTGCCAATGAGTTAACACGGAACAAGAGGTTTTTGGCTGGTATCCACAAGAGATTGAAGTTGGGAAGAATCTTCCGTAGCCTGGAGTGCTATGTGGGTGGCAGAGTTCGTGATGGGGACTACCGCCTTCTACAACGTACTGAATGATGTGATCAGTAGTGGGGTTCAGTGTCATATTTATGTGTATTGGATGGGGTGATTGTTTTGTACTGTTATTAGGTTGTGGCCCTCTTTGTGTATCCTTATAAACTGTTCTATTCCCTATTGCATACCCTATCCCACATAGTGTACATATTTCTGTATATATATATTGGCTTATATATATATATATATATATATATATATATATATATATATATATATATATATATATATATATATATATATATATATATATATATATATATGCGTATGTACTCTTCTTTATTCACATACCCTTGGTATATAATATTAACGCAAAAAGAAAAAAGAAAAATATAAAATCACAAAAATACAAAAATATTCTTCTCTCGACATGTCTCTTGTATAATCGATATTATGTACGTTTCTAGAAATGTCATTCAATAATGACACGGAATCATACATATGCTTGAGCAATAGTTTCACAGTTTCAAATAAAGTTTTTTTCTAAAACATGTCGTCTCTCAAAATATTCTTCAAAAATTATGGCTTGCAGTTATTTCAGACTGCAACCCGAACTTAAAATTATGGCTTGTAGTCATTCCAGGCTACAACCCGGACTTCAAAATTATGGCTTGCTATTACTTCAGATAGCAACCCGCTTTTCAAAATGGGGAAAACACGTCGCCAAAAAGACGGTTGTTCCTTTTACTGGGTGAAGTTCACCTGGGCATGGATTACTTTATATCCATGTTTCCTCGATCTAATGTACGTTTCAGTGCATTATTTCTTGATAAAGAAGAGAAGTCTTCTTTTTATCGCCAAATACTTTCTCTTCTATGATTTTTCCGAAGAGTATTTGTGCAAAACTTGGTGGTACCATGAGATTTTGAATGAAAATCAAATTGAATCTAAATCTTTGATAAAATTTTTCACTCAATCAATGACATAACATATTTATGTTTTAAACATCTGTCATTGATTGAGGGGGAGAATGATTTGCAAAAATTTTATGTATCATCAAAACTCCCCACTTTGTACAAAAGCAACAAAACAATTGTGATGATTATGTGTTAGAATGAGTACATCTTCAAAGAGTTTTCACCAAAACTTCAAATCTTTTGTAAGCTCATCAAATCTGACACATATCAACCTCCCTCACAGATTGAGGGGGAGCAAGAAAAAGTTCCTTTTTATCAGAAAATATTAAAATTGATCGCATTTCTCTCCCAAAACGTTTTCTAAATTATTTAAATCAATTGAGATCAAAAATCTCGAAAGGTTTGAAATTTTTGATCGGGGGAGAGAATGTGATTTAAATAAGAAATCTGATAATTAAATGTGATCTTTTCGACTCAATAACAGGCTCCCACATATGTGCTAAACACTTTCGAATATCGATGCACATATTGAGGGGGAGCAAAAGGCGTTTGTGGAAGTAATACCTAAGACCGACAATTTACTTTAATGCACGGAGTTATAAGGACGGTTAAGGTTAGGTATAAGTTCCCATGATCCACCAAAACCGGAAGGATCTTCCCAGGGACAATCCATAGATAGATTAGAAGTCCTTAGGAATGATATGAAAAAAGGAGAAAAGTGAGAAAGGGAAGAGTGCGGACTGAGATAGAGCTAGGACTGGAACAAACCCAACAAGGTTCTAGTGGTGAAGTCTCGGTAAGCACTGAAGGGGTTGAAGAATGAAAAAGAAATGAAATGAGAAAGGGTGAAAAGAAATAGCCCTCCAAATATTCAACCTTAGGGCAGAAACCGGGTTCAATTCATAATCTACTAGTGGTTACTAAAGTAACACTAGTATTGAAGACAAGACGTCATGGACCCAGTGACGCACTGCACTAAACATCCCAACCACTCAAGTTCTCTTAAAAGAGCTTGTTTCATTCTCACGGGGAACCCTGTGCAATGTATCGACCGCTCATTGCGAGCCATGTTGATATCTAAAATAGGAGACGCCTCCCCAGTCTCCAGGAGCGGATCAAAACGCACTATTGAGTCTAGAGCCATGAGATCATCCATAAATCTCGATAGGACACATTCCAAATATGCTTAATGTTTCACATAATGTGGAAAATAAGATAAAATATTTAGAGTCCTACGCATTATCCTTGTGGTATTGCCAGAACATCCGAGTGATATGAAAATATTCACAATGACGATGGAAATCCTTCTAGAGCGAACATCACTCAAGCTCTTGGTAGGTGACATGTGAGATCCATCTTGGATCAATGATCAAGTGACAACTGGAAAGCAACAATGGTGCGATTCAAAGTTGAATCAAACTTGTTCCAGGATATGGATTGACGGATACTTTTGCTAAAACCTTTCAATGTCCTCACAACCTAATTTTCGAGCACGTTGATTGTGTAATTGATGAGGCGAAAAATGAACCACTTTTAGGGGGTCATTTATGCCCGGAATTGACTTTATTTGATCAAATATTGCCCTAAATCGTTCCTTTTGTGATTTTAGGTACTTTGGGAGTGAAATCTGGAAAAGGAAGCAATTCGGACGTTTTTCGAGCATAAAAGTGAAGAAAACGCCAAAGTCTTAATTTTCCTTGCTGGGAACAGTAGGTGACGGCGTCAAGAAGGAATCCTTGACGGCGTCAAGAGCAATTTTTCATGACGATCCAGTACAGATTTGATGGCGTCACGAAGTAGGGCGTCAAGAGTAAAAGTCATGACGGCCTGGAAATGCACAACACATGACGGCGTCAAAAGTAGATCAAGGTAGTCCGAGAAGAGTTTTGGCGGCTAGGTGACGGCGTCACAAGCTTTGTCTTGACGCCGTCAGACCCCTTTTTCTATATATAATTTTCTAATTTTCACATTAAAAAGGGAGAAGTTTTGGAGAAACCCTAAGTACGAACTTGGTACGAATTTTACAGGTTTTTCAAGGGTTCTAAGCCCTTGATACCTTTCATGTGTAATTGAGATAAGTGTTCTTTTAATTCAATCAATATGTCTATGTGTTGGTTGTCTATATCTTGTTCTTGTCTTAATTCCATCATGCTAGGCTAGATCTATCTTGTGTTTGCTTGGATTTAATGAAACCTAGATGTTAATTATGTGTTGATTACTTGTTTATAATTGTCTTGGATGAATGATTTATATGTTAGGCTTAAGAAAACTGGCAGATCTCCAATTGGTAACATGCTTGAACGTCTTAAGAAACATGAACCAATGTGCACTAGGTCTTTATTGGTTGTATTTAATGCATGAGCCACTGTTTATAATCCCTATGGTTGTGCTGGGCATGGTATAGGAGGAGATAAGAGCTCATAGAATTGGGGAGTTAGGTGCGCCACCCCATGAATGGTATTAAGGAATACAATCCGTCATCCATGCAACTATAACAAGTAATTAACGTGTAAAAGATGTCTAGGGAGTAGTGAAATCTAAGTAAACACATTTTCTCCACTTATTGCTCACAACCTTAGTATAATTTAGTTTATTTTCATTTTTAGTATTTTATTTTGATTGCATCTTAAGCATTGGGTTAGTTGACTAGCAACTAATTCCACCCAAATCCTTCAAACCTGAGATTTTTACTTGCTTTCTAAAAAATATAAAAATACAAAAATAATCATCCTTCACCTTTAGAACTGGTATTTAGGTTTTCTAATCCTAGCGACACTATTCCTAGCTGAACGATCAATCCCCCGGTACTTGTCACTATAGTATACTACAACGATCAGGTACACTGCCTGGTGGGGGTTGTAAGCTTCTCAAGATCCCTTGAGAGGTAAAGCCTGGTGCAATTCCCACGCATCAAGTTTTTGGCGCCGCAGCCCGGGGAATAGTTATTGTCTAGGTTAGAATTTCTTTTTATTAGGTCTACTTGCTAGATTCCTTTATAGTGAGATTTTATTTTAATTTTTTAGTTTTCTTTAGTCTATCTTATTTCTTTGTGTTTTTGTTTGTAACTCTTCACCACCCGACATCATGGACAACGGGAACATTTTTGAACCCGTCATCCCACCACAACAAAACCCACCGTTAGAACCCCTTAGGCCCCGAACCTTAGGAGAGTATTCCCGACCTAGCCACCAAGGCTACCGAAACACCATTGAGCTCACCGAAGCCAATGTAACCCCCTTGCGATCCGACACCATCCGGTTGGTGCAAAGCGGGTGTGCATTCCATGGACTTCGTTCCGAAGATCCAAACCAACATCTTAAGGACTTCCTCAAAATCGTAGATTCCATAGACCTAGGTGTTGAAACTAGAGAGACAACCCGATTACGCCTATTCCAATTCTCTCTACGGGATCAAGCTAGTCAATGGCTTGAGCGTTTACCTGCGGGATCCATCACCACATGGGATGATCTCACCACTCGTTTCCTTGCTTAATTTTTCCCACCGGGGAGAACTACTAAGCTTAGAAATGACATCTTGATGTTCCAACAACGTCAAAATGAATCTCTTTATGAAGCATGGACTCGTTTCTAGGACTTACTCCAAAAAGTCCCTCATCATGGCATAGATCTTTGGTTCCAAGTCCAAATTTTTTATGACCATATCGACATCTCCACGAGGCGAGCCATTGACCAATCGGCCGGTGGTAAGCTACGTGATCTTAGTGCGGAACAATCATGGGAACTCATAGAAGATCTTGCTCTCTATGACAACGGAAGTTGGAACGATCCCCGTGACTTGAACAAAACGGTCAAGGCAATATCTTTGCCTTCGAACAATTCTAGCACTCCCGACCGTAGGATCATGGAACTTGAGGACCAAGTCAAGTTTCTCATGAAATCTTACGAAGCTCCTAAACCTTCAAACCAAGTGAACAAAATCACTTCTTCATGCGAATTATGTAGTGGTCCCCACGACACTCCTGATTGTGTGGAACTCCCCGGAACAGCTTTTGCGGACTACGCATCCACGCGTACCGACAAAGCGGGAGATAAGTGGTACACTTTCAAGCCCGAGCCGAACACGTACGGTGATTCATACAACCCCTCTTGGAAAAATCACCCAAACCTTAGGTGGAAACAAAATCAACCCAATTCTTCCAATCCGCCTAATCGTTACCAACCAAACGGTCCACCCTCCAACCGTACTTTCAACAACAATCCTTCTAACAACTATGGTAGTACCAACATTCTTGAAGGATTGATGTCTAAGTTCATGGCATCTCAAGAAGCTCGCATATCTAAATTTGAAGCCGATTTCAAACAAAAGCAAAGCGAGATGACCACTAGAATTGACGCATTGTTGAAAGTTCTCAATGACCGAGAAATGGGAGCACTCCCAAGCGACACAATCAAGAATCCGAAACTAAACGTTAATTCCATATCTTCAGTTTCGTCACCCACTTCGTGTCCACAGTACTACTCGGTTAAATCAACGAGCACGTGTTTCAAACAAAACCAAATTCTTCAAAAGGACCAATCAAATAAAATACCCAATATAGAGCCGGTCAAAAGTATAGTTGAAACACCTCCTACGCAAGACCTTGACGATGAATTCAAAGAACTTCACCTTGAACGCCCCGTCATTGATGTCTTAGCGCGTGCTCCTTACTATAGTGCCCTCCTAGAAAAATATGAGAAGTGTAAGCTAGGTAAAAATGGGACCGCCTTCGTTCAAAACAAGTTGCCTAAAAAGCTTGATGATCCGGGTATATTTGTTTTACCTTGTAAGATAGGAAGATCCGAAGCTTTCGACACACTAGCCGATTTAGGGTCAAGCCTCAACTTGATTCCCTTATCCTTATTCACCGCTCTTAAGCTAGGAAAGTTAGAGGAAACGGAGGTATTGATAGGGCTAGCGGATGGGAGTATTGCCCACCCGGTTGGAATGATTAAGGATGTAGTTGTTCACGTAGGAAAGTTAACTATATTAGCGGATTTTCACGTCCTAGACATGGTTAGTGACACTACATGCCCATTATTGGTAGGAAGAGGATTTTTAGCAACCGCTAGCGCCATGATAGATTGTAAGGAGTCTAAGATAGCGGTAGGTGAAGGTGATACTTGGTCGGTGTACGATGTAAAGAAGCATAGTTATGATTGTGATGATGAACCGACACCGCACTGGGTAGAGATGAATAGGAGACCGTCTAGATATGGACCTTGGATAGAAAGGAACTTTATAGGACCTCAATGCCCATTTTATCTAGAAAAAGATTTCGTTGAAAAGACACATTCGGTAGAACAACTCATAGCTAGAGATGAGGAGCTAGACCCCTTTGAGGACCCCTTAGTCTTTAGGAAGATGATTGAGTTCTTAAGCGTAATGCCCATTAACATAGAGATGAATAAGTGAAAAAGAGAGGGAGATAAGTGTAAATGGAGGTGGGACAAGCCACCTAAAGAAGGTGACGGATCATGGCATATGAGGATGACTTTGTATGATCCGGATGGAGAAAAGTTTGAAAGGTCATACCATACTAAGGAAACCGATAGGAAGTTGAAACCTAAGTTTGATCCTAAAGATGTCCTCAATGAGGAACTCACCCGTATCACGTAGTAACCCATGACCTTGATTCTAGCTACAAGACTCGTAAATAAAGAAAAGCGCTTCTTGGGAGGCAACCCATGTTTTGTGTGAGTTTGTTTGTTTGTTTATTATTTGCTTCCGTATGCATGCTTTATTTTTATTGTTGGTTGATCATGTTTCTAAACTAAATAGTGGAAATACTTTACTTTGTTGTTTTGGCCTAGTCTTAACTCCACCTAAAAGTATTTTTGCAAAAGATAAGTGTAAGGGGAAACCCCAAATATGTTTTTAAGAAACAAACCGATCATGATTCTCCACAATATTAAATTGACATGTGTATTCGTATTTGTTAGAGTCAAATGCTTGTATCGAGTCATAATGAAGTTTTGCAGGATTTTCCAGGAAGTAGGACCAAGTTTTTCCAGAAATTTTCCGGAAACTTAACATAAGAATTTCTGCAGGTCACTTCTGACGGCGTCAAGTGTAAAAATCTGGAAATTTTACCAGTTTTGTTTTTCTAACGGAGTCTTATGGTTTTTGTGAATTATTAAGTTTTATAATCTCCAGGAGATCTGCAAACTTCATTCCACAAGCATTATATCTTATCTTGTTTTCTAGGATTTTGTAACTTATATAGGATGCCGCCGATTTTACGCGAGGTTGTTTTGTCTATTTTCTCAGGTTTTACAGGTTATGTATAACAAGAAGATGATTTATATTCTGGAAGGGAAGCTTTGATTGTTCATTTTCTTGGAGGAAGATTTAACCTGACCACCTTATTATCCATACCGAGCGAATCAGGGGAGTATTTGATTTCATTCTTTTTACTTTTTCACTTTTACATTCTTTACTTGAACATTGGGGACAATGTTCATCCTAAGTGTAAGGGGAGGGTAAAAAGATGATACCTTACATATGCACTTTCGCTTGAGTTTGTTTGTTTAATGGTAGATGTGTAATAAAACTATGAGAAATACTTGTTAGTGCAATTTTAGCGCCAAAATTAAAATTTTTTACAACATTTAGGAGTGAAACTTTAGCCATAGCAAGCGTCTCATGAATAGGAGATTGTATGACTAGCACATAACCGTATATTCAGAAAAATTTTCCACCCAAATATGTGAGGTTCGCCTTTAGATTTGATAGGAAAAGCATTTACTATTAGTGCTTATGAGTGTACCGGTAGCATTTAGATTCTAGAACTTGCGTTAGTGATGCATCCCGAGACCGCTAGTGAGACTACATTCATGTAGTAGGATTTACTACATGATAAGAGGCATTAGGATCACCCTTGTGTTAAACCCGTATTATAATTACTTGACCATTTAAGTCATATTACTTGGCTAGTTAAGTCAACTAATTTTTCCCACACCCTTAGCGTTGTACTCATTTTTAGTACTCGAAACCCCTAGTACACCCCTCCGAGCCTATCTTTTCGTGTCTAACTTTAAGCATCTTACTTAAAGGAAGAATTTGTTACACCCCATTTAAATGTACACCCAAATCGCGTTAGCCTTCCATGTATGCGCTCATTTTTAGTGCATTATTGTTATTTGTTAAACCCTAAGTTAACTATCTAATTGATTACATGGTTGCTAAGTCGAGTCATATCCTTGTACATATTGTTTTGGGACGATTGGGACTCATGGGTAAAGTACTTATTTTTTGGAGTAATGGGGAAGAACATCACATTATTACCCCCATATGTACGTTAATCTTAAAAGTACTCCAAGTGTTTTGATTTTCTTAATTCGAGTCATTAGATTAGTTCATTGTAAAGTATGTAAAAATTCAAGTGTAAGGGGAATTTTCATTCCCTATGATGTATTATTTTGGATGGTAGGGTAAGAGTGTATGCAAAAAAAAAAAAAAAAAAAAAAAAAAAAAAAAAAATCAAAAAAATCAAGAAAAAGAAAAAAAAAATAAAAAAAGGGAAAAGAGAAAAAAACATACGGACTACCATCCCGTTTCATTCTATGTTCATTTTATGTTTTTGTTATTTTTCATTTATTAGCTTAAGTCGAGTCTAGTCTTGGCTTAGCAACGCCATATTGTACATGTAATTAACCAAGATTGTTAACTCGCCACCAGTAAAAACTTCCTTTATCCAACAAAACCGTGTATTTCATATCCCTACACCTAACGTTACAACCCTTTAAAAGACCTCTTTGATAGTTTATCCTAGGTGCTTACGCCATGTGGTGGAGGTTTGATCCTTTCCCAAGCCTATGGTAATCTATTTTGCTATGACAGGTAGTGAGAGATATCTTCCGTTTCCATATTGTAATTTATACTTTATTACACCCGAGAGATGTGAGTATTTAAACACTATTTGTGAGGTGCTAGTGTATGACCTCCGTGCTTGTCTTTGGTCTTTAGTGGAACGATTATCTGTTGTAATTACTTTTATATTAGTGTTAAATGACCCCTAACTTGTATTTTGACTAGAATAAAAGCGCATTTGCTTGAGGACAAGCAAATCTCAAGTGTAAGGGTATATGACGAGGCAAAAAATGAACCACTTTTAGGGGGTCATTTAAGCCAGGAATTGACTTTATTTGATCAAATATTGCCATAAATCGTTTCTTTTGTGATTTTAGGTTCTTTGGGAGTGAAATCTGGAAAAGGAAGCAATTCGGACGTTTTTGGAGCATAAAAGTGAAGCAAACGCCAAAGTCTTAATTTTCCTTGCTGGGAACAGTAGGTGACGGCGTCAAGAAGGAATCCTTGATGGCGTCAAGAGCAATTTTTCATGATGATCCGGTACAGATTTGACGGCGTCACGAAGTAGGGCGTCAAGAGTAAAAGTCATGACAGCCTGGAAATGCACAACACATGACGACGTCAAAAGTAGATCAAGGCAGTCCGAGAAGAGTTTTGGCGGCGAGGTGACGGCGTCACAAGCTTTGTCTTGACGCCGTCAGACCCCTTTTTCTATATATAATTTTCTAATTTTCACATTAAAAAGGGAGAAGTTATGGAGAAACCCTAAGTACGAACTTGGTACGAATTTTACAGGTTTTTCAAGGGTTCTAAGCCCTTGATACCTTTCATGTGTAATTGAGATAAGTGTTCTTTTAATTCAATCAATATGTCTATGTGTTGGTTGTCTATATCTTGTTCTTGTCTTAATTCCATCATGCTAGGCTAGATCTATCTTGTGTTTGCTTGGATCTAATGAAACCTAGATGTTAATTATGTGTTGATTACTTGTTTATAATTGTCTTGGATGAATGATTTATATGTTAGGCTTAAGAAAACTGGCAGGTCTCCAATTGGTAACATGCTTGAACATCTTAAGAAACATGAACCGATGTGCACTAGGTCTTTATTGGTTGTATTTAATGCATGAGCCACTGTTTATAATCCCTATGGTTGTGCTGGGCATGGTATAGGAGGAGATAAGAGCTCATAGAATTGGGGAGTTAAGTGCGCCACCCATGAATGGTATTAAGGAATACAATCCGTCATCCATGCAACTATAACAAGTAATTAACGTGTAAAAGATGTCTAGGGAGTAGTGAAATCTAAGTAAACACATTTTCTCCACTTATTGCTCACAAGCTTAGTATAATTTAGTTTATTTTCATTTTTAGTATTTTATTTTGATTGCATCTTTAGCATTGGGTTAGTTGACTAGCAACTAATTCCGCCCAAATCCTTCAAACCCGAGATTTTTACTTGCTTTCTAAAAAATATAAAAATACAAAAATAATCATCCTTCACCTTTAGAACTAGTATTTAGGTTTTCTAATCCTAGCGACACTATTCCTAGCTGAACGATCAATCCCCCGGTACTTGTCACTATACTATACTACAATGATCAGGTACACTGCCTGGTGGGGGTTGTAAGCTTCTCACGATCCCTTGAGAGGTAAAGCCTGGTGCAATTCCCACGCATCAGTAATATCTTTCAAACAAAAGTATTTTTGATGGAAATGTGATTTAAAGTATAAAACTCTCGTTGTGTCTCAAAAATGTTTATCATAGGACACACGAGTGATTTCTATAAATCTATTTCTCATCAATCCGTGAATATTCATTCACCGATTCACTCTATCGTGCTGTCTGCTTTGAGACATTCCGGTATGAGAACATGCTGAGTATGAAGATTCCAAAGTGGATTCTTTAGAAATTTCTATAATACAAGCTGGAAATTCCTGTCAAGGAGAGTCCTCTTTAAAAGAGACTCTACCTGATCACAGGTCGGTTTTCACAAAACCGGAGGGTAGTCTGTCCTCGCAGAATGAATGAAAAAGCCATGTTCATTCTCTATCTTTATTGCTAACTGTTTTATTTCAGGGATAAATATAAAGATGGCGTTGATGGCTCCAGTTTCCAGCTGAATCGGGTCAATCCATACCTCATGCTCACACATCCTCCACATTATCAATGAAGATAAGAGACTTTCTACAACAAAATGTTGAGAGACTTCTAACAACGTTTCCGCAACTCTAATGAATAAGTCTCCTGATTCACAAGCTCCAATGCAACGTCTCCAGATACAGAAGGGTGTGAGCATGATGGTCCTTTGTCACTACATCACATGAAGGCAATACAACTATAGATGAGCTTGGAGATTTACTTTGGCTGATGATCTCAAAGAAGCTCAAAGATCACATATGATTGATGCTAAACAGTCAACTTAAATTGACCAAGTAAATGGTCAACAAAGTCAAACTACCTAGACCAATACTCCGTGGATAGTATAGTGTTTCCCCGGGTCGTTAAACTCCCAGGGAGATTGAAATGGTGTTATTTGAAATCGTTTATGAGTGAGTGGCACTGAGGACAGTAGCCCAGATGATATGGAATTGATTTTGCTACTATTATTTTTGGTATTTGTAGAATGAGATAATATTCACAAAAATTAGATATACAGGTATATGTACAAATTCACAATTTGATAACACGTAATCAGATAGAAAAGTGGGATTTGATAAATTACAAACTACATGGGGGTGCTTTTGAAACTTTTGAAACTTAAAATTAAAAGAAAATTGAAATTGAAAATGAAATTATAAAAATTATTATTTTACTATTTAAATATTATTTAATTAATTAAACTAATTAAAATCTAGTTTAAATCTAATTTAAATTAACTAATAATTATAAATATTACAAATTAAACTAAAAATCTGCAAAAACAATTTTTAAACTTAAAATAGAACTTGAAGAAAGTATAAAAAATAAAAATAAATATTTTTGTCTTTTTATGGATTTTTTATTAATTAAAAACTATTTAACTTAATTAAACTAATTAAACTATTTTAAATTACAAAAAATACTAAATTAACTTTGAAAATTATGTAAAAATTTATAAAACTATTTAACCATCACAGGAATCCTACAAAATTATAAAAACTTCTAAAAATTATGTTTGAGGCTAATCCACTAATTAATTACTCCCTCCGTCCCAAAATTATTGTCCCCTATTGACTTTCTCGGTCTTTCTTTCTCAACTTTGACTATAAATATTTTTGTTTGTATTATACAATTTTTGATAAGAATTATACCAAATGAAAATATATTTAAAACTCAATCCGTTCATATATTTTGTGTCAAGTATTATGTTATATAAACAAAAATACTTAAGGTCAAAGTTGGAAAATAAAGACCGAAAAAGTCAATAGGGGACAATAATTTTAGGACGGAGGTAGTACCTTTTAATTAACTTAAATCTAATTTAAATAATTAAAATAAGAAAAATGGAAAATGAACAGTAGAAATTAAAAATTTATTTTCTAAAAGTCTTAACAAATTTATAAAACTTAGAAAAATTATAAAAACCAATTGTTGTTAATAAAAATTAAAGAAAACTAATTAATGACTAATATTACCTATTTAATTAATCAAACTGGTTTTAAATCTAATAAATAGTAAAAAGATTAGGAAAAATCTAAGAAAATTATTTTAACTACTTAAAGGTACAAGAAAATTTAGAAAATTATAAAAATGGAAAAGTGCTTATAAATAAGCTAAAAAGAAAATTGAAAAAGGTAGATTCTATTAAATAGAAACTATCACTTATTTTATTTTTGGATTTTTTGAGTTTTTCTTTTCGACAGCTAATTATATGATGAAATTAAGTAACTTTTGTGAAACAACTTTTTTCTTAGCTTAAAAATAAGCAGTATGCACCCCCTTTAAGTTAGACAGTTGACTTTGTTTAACCAAGTAGGCAAATAAGCACACAGGACTGAATGTGGGGTCCACAATGGCAAAACTAGGTACAAATAAGCTCAATAGACTAAAATAAGCTAGAAACAACAAAAAATGAGCACAAATAAGCTGTTTGGAACCAATTAAGCACTTTTGCAAACTAAAAGTTAACTCAGAATGGGGACAGACTTTGGGCTGGATTCCAGGTGGGGTCCACTTGTTCCTCGGTCAAACCAAGGGTCAAACCTTGTACCCTGGTAGGAGGAGGGTTGTTAGAAGCTAAACTGAACCACTGGGGTCCACTGAGGTGGTCTGCAGCCACCACCAAAGTGGTGGTGGTGAGATGGTCTGTCTGGTGCAGGGGAAGCCTTCTTCCCTGCAGGGGTGTTCCAGGGCTTGTCGAGCCCACACAAAAAATCATAAAATTTAAGCAACAATGGGAATCAAAAGTTGAGGTGATAGAGTTTAACTACAACAAGTTTCAAATCCTCAGTCCAAACACATAAATCACAAAAATTTCTTGAATATTTAGAAAAATCTGAGATGCAAACTTTTGACTTTTTGATTAAACTTGGAACTTTGACTTTTATGAATTTCTAATGGACCCTAGTGATTAATTATGTTATGTTAAGGTGTAATGAGACCTAATTAAGCTAAGTTAATCAACTATGGATTGATATGAATGGTTATGCTTCCTAAAAACCAAACAGTGAACAACTAATGGGGTGATGAGAGTGATTATTGACTTCTGAGTTCAAGGGTGTTGTCGTAAAGCTTAATTCAACCAAATGTCACCTTATGTAGTATTTTCAAACCAAGAGAGCATCAAAACAACAACAACAACACAGTGGAACTTTCAAATCCAAACACCCCTTTTAACACTGTTATGAATGATTTCTATTGAGTTTAACTGTTTAATACCACCAATCTAGTTCCAAATGCTCTATTATGATCTAAATAAGTGATTGATGCTTAGAAACAGAAAGTATAATTACTATTACACAAGAAAACAATTTTGAAGCTAAAAAGGCAGTTTGATCAAAGATGAATGGCAACTAAGAAATCTGAGTTTAAGCTACTAATTTTAAGACACAATCTCAACTAATATACTTAATACACACAGATAACACAGAACAATAAGCAAACTACAAGGATTATTAGGAAATGAGATTTTAGAGGAAAATTCAAAATGAGCAACTCTTACAAATTATCCCTAGCATGAACAAGGGATTTTCCACTGATGCCTATCTTTAGATAGGCCAACTTCACTTCCAATATTGCTCTTCAATGATCCTCAACACCTGAAATCAAACTAGAAACAAGACAGTTGACTATTGTTGAATTTTTTTAGCTTTTTGATTATTTTCTACTAATACTGGATTTTAGGGTCTCTAAAAGCTTCAATAAGCTTAATGGATCCGAAATGAGCTTAATTCAGTCCATGTTTACTGATACAAATCACCACTAAGCTTGTTGATAATTTCAGAATTTGGAATAAATGGCAATAACTTAAAACAGAACAGAAACTTGATTTTTATAACTTAAAAAGGTTTAAATTACAACAAAAGACTACTACAATGCTTGAATGAAGAAAGTTACAACTGAATTTGAAGACTTAATTAAATTCGACACTAAATTTAACTAATAAAACTACACACTTGCTTCCTTGCTTTCTTGAGCCTTTTATAGATGTCCATTAGGGCTTCTCTCACTCCTCTGATCATTTCCCACCCACAATTTTAGCCATTGGATCACTGCAACTCTTCAATCAAGTGACACGTGTTTTGGCGGGAAATCTTTTTTTGCAAATTGTGTCTGATACAAACAAGGGGGGTGGTGCATTAAATGCTTGAGGTGAGGGTGTTTTGTAGTGGTTTTGGCGGTGGATGTGATGGGGTGGTGGACTGCTGGTGATGGGATGGCCAAGTGGGGGAGGGAAAGCTGTGGGGGTGATGGTGTTTGACCACATTTGACCGACGGGGTCAAACTTTGACCCGTTTGTATTACTTTGGGGTGTTGGTGGGCTGTGGGTGATATGGGCCTAAAAAAAAAGGAATGGACTGGGCTTGTGGTTATATTGGATTGGATATGGTTTGGTTTAAGTTAATAATAAGGGATCCGGTTTGGTTTAAGTTACACAAGGACCATTTTTGCAATTTTGGTAAAGTGTAAGGACTGGATTTGGCATGTTTCTAAAGTATTCCATGGGGTTGAATATGCCATGTGATGAATAGTATGAGGCCCTGGAATGATTTTTCCATTTTAAATGCACCAGGGACTAAAACTGCCAAACTTTTAAACTTCAGGGACCATTTATGTAATTTCACCAAACTTTTCCACCAAGGACCAATCCTGCCATAAAAGGTTAGTGCAAGGACAAAATTTGTTTTTCACAAAATTTTTAATATCCCAGGGACCATTTTTGACAATTTTCAAAGTTCAGGGACTAAACTTGACATTTTGTGAAACTTTGCACCAAAGGACTAATTGTGTAACTTTTTGATTTAAAAGGACCTTTGGTGACTTTTTCAAGTTTTTAGAATAACCAGGGACTAGATTTGACAACTTTTGAAAGTTAAGGGACTAAAACTGCCAATTTTGCAAACTTTGTGCGTTTTTCATCTGTTTTTGATATTTTTGCATTTGAAACATGTAAAACACTTTCCTGGGATATTTTCATTATTTTGATTCAATATTGAGTGTTTTTAGATGTTTTGGCAGCTCATAAAAGGTAAAAATGATGAGTATTTACATACTCATCAATCCCCCACACTAAAACATTGCTAGTCCCTAGCAATCTTTTGAGAAAAACTTGATGGATTTGAAAATCTCTTTACCAAAAGCCATCACTTCTGGAGTAGCCAGGTGTAAGAACCGTGGCACACCTGATAACCGTGTGATTTTGAGCAAACCACCAGCTGTCAACGGATTTGATTAGTCATTACCAAAAGCCGTTTGCTTCTGGACTAGCTAGCATCTTGATGGACTAAGTCAACATCTTGGTGAGCTGATTACCAATTATGGATTTTCCACGGCCTTTACCACAAGCCATAATCTTGTGGGCTAGCCAACTCATTTGCTTTATGGGATATGGGGAGTTGAGGAACCATACAATTTTTGGCAAATTACAAGCCATCAACGGGTTTGAGATGTCTTTACCAAGAGCCGTTTGCTCCTGGACTAGCCAATCCATTTGTCATTTAGACTTTGGCGAACTGATTACCACAAAAATTGTGGAAAACTAGAAGGGGGGGTTGAATAGTTTTACGTCCTTTTAAAATTTATAAACACAAGTTTGTTTTAAAAACTTCGATTCTAGTTTATGTGAATTCAATACTTGCACTATATGAACAATTGTATGATAACTAACTAACAAAACTAGTATAGTAAAGGTAAATAAATAAGTAATGAGAAGAGTTAGAAAGATCAAACCACAACACAAGGATTAATAGTGGTTCAGCTACAAGGACACCTTCCTTGTTCCTACTCCACTCCCCGAGTCACCTACTCGAGAGTTTTCTTCACTATGTCAACAAACTCCCTTATGGCGGAGAAAACCGTACACACCAATATACACACCAATTTACACACCAATCTTCACACCAATCTACACACCAATCTACACACCAATCTTCACACCAATCTACACACCAATCTTCACACCAATTTGCTACACACCAATCTTCACAACTATCCTACCTCACTACTAATCAACTTCTACTATCTACACAACTTCTATATCTTCTAAACAATTAATCACAAGCATAACACAATATTCACAAATGAATATATATACACTATACACAACTACTCTTCAACACTTCTTGAACTTGGTTGTAGAGAGTTCTTCTTTTGCACTTAGAATGAGAATGGATGATGAGGGATTGAATCACTTGAAACAAGGATTAATATACAAATGATCAAAGGGTTTTGGATGAGTTTTAGATGGTTATAGATCTGAAAATTTCGTGCAAAAGGTGGGGAAAAATTCCAGAATTAAGGTGGTATTTAAAGGAGAAGAAATCTGACAGTTTCTGACAGGGGAGCGTGGCCGGTCCCCTTAAAGCATGGCCGGCCCCCTTAAAATTAAGGGGACCGCCCCTTATAATTAAGGGGGCCGCCCAACTGTAACGGCCAGAAAACTTGTCTTTTAGTGGGGAAAGTTTATTTGGTGAAAAACTAACTGATTTTGGTTAAATATTTGAAATCATATATTTAGTATGATTAAAACATTTTTCCTTATTACCAAAAGTGTTTTTCAAAAATATATAATAAGATTATATAATTAAATAAACTTTGTATTAGTTAATTAAATACCCCTTTGATCATGAGATGTATTAAGCACTTGTTTATCCATACCTTAAGTGATTAAGTTGGATATAATGATATAAACTAGCTTAATACTTGTTTACGTAGTAATCAAACGATTGACGAGTTTACATTTTGTGATTGTCAAAATATAGAGATATCGAAAAATATAAATAACGTTTTCATACATTATTTATGTCAACAATCTCCCCCTTTTTGATGATTACAAAATTTAAACTCATTAGTCGAAAATTAGTCTATATACAAGTATTAGAGTGAGTTTATATCACTTCTCCCCCTTTTTGTTAGCATCAAAAAGGTTATCCCGTGTTAATGGAAGCTCCCCCTTGATGTAAGCTCCCCCTCGTTTTGAGGCCAAAAGGAATCGAGATATGGATATCTTGCAAAAATATTTAGTAGCAAGCAACGTATATATGTATATAGCGTGCAAAAGTATAAACTAAACATAACCATAACATTAATCAAGTGAAATTAATACATCAAGCATTACATCAACAAATGAAACAAGTAATGCTACAAACAAAAGCCTTAAAGGCTTACAATCATCACATAACAAATAAACCAAAGCTCAAACATAAGAGTCCTCTCTAGAGCTTGCCATCCAAAATGGTTTGAGGTACTTTTATTTGTAAGTCACCAAGCATGTTTAATTGGGAGGAATTGATGGTGAACATGGAGATGGTGATGGAGGAGGAGTGTTTGTTGATGGTGGTGGAGGGGTTGTGTTTATAGGTTGTGGATGCAACAAGTTCTCAATATGAGAAAACATGTATTGCATTTCATCTCTTAGTCCGAACACAATTGTTCGGTTCTGGATGTAACAAAGGCAAGTGTCACCATGAGCTTCAAGTAAGCTCCATGGGACGGGGTTATAGGTTGGTGGATTGATAGGGGATGATGAGAAATGTGCATCAAGAGGTGTTAATGGTGATAATGAGAGGGTTAATGCAAGGGTGGAGTGTTCATTGGTAGGTTGTGATGGTTGAACCATTGGTGGAGGAGATAAGTGGGTGTTTATGTAGTCATTAATGGATGAAGTGGATGGTATGGAGGAAGTAGAATTTCCATTTGTTGAGGGTGTTTTGGAGGGTGCATTTGGTGCACTAGGAGATGAACATTGAGGTTGTGGTGATGGGGTGGTGTTGTCTTCATTTGTAAGATCAATGAAGAGTTGTTTGGGTGGTATAATGACAAGTTTTTGTTTCTTGGCATTGTTTGAATGGGTGGTTCTTGGTGATGACATGATGATGGTTTATGAATGATGAGGATGATGAATTATGAATTAAACATGCATGGGGATTATATAGTGGGAAAACATGTTTAGAAGTGGAATTATTTTGAAATTGTAATGTTATATTCCAAAATCAGTTTGGTTTTTAAGAGTAATGATAGCTGGGACTAGCAAAAGGGATCACAGGATGCAAAAGAAAACAGTGTAAAAACTGTTTCAGATGGCCGGTCCCCTTAAATGGTGGCCGGTCCCCTTAATTTTAAGGGGGCCGCCCTTTATGATTTAAAGGGGCCGCCCATCTGACGACCCAGAAACCAAAAATTTTCAAAAATTTTCTGGAAAGATGTTATGTTCTGGTTTGAATGTGCAGCAAGCTCAATTTGGACATTTCACATTTGTTTTGGTTTATTAGAAAGCATACATGTCATATAGTTATATAAACATTAACTAATCATGCAAACATATATATAGATCAATAGAAACATGCATAAAAATATCAAAGACAATCAAGTTATCATCCTAAACACATATTCAAATAACAAGTATTTCCGAATAAACTTCGGACAAATAGCACACAAGACATAAAAAATAAAACATTGTTTAACAAACATAATCCGACCATATCATTTCTTTTTCTTCCCGAAGATACCCTTCAAAGTCTTCCCAATAGATTTGAAGCCACCTCTAACTTCTTCGTGCAAGCTCTTTTGTCTTCTAAGCATCTCGGTAGTTCGTTCATGAAGCACTTCTTCAGTTTGATCACTTGGAGATGGAGTAGAATAGTTGGGATAGTCAAGATCCTCTAAATTGTCAACGAACTCAGAAAACGAAGGGGTACTAGCATCATGGATGTTTTCCTCCTCATCGTCATCATCTTGCCTTGAGGATGATCCATGAAAGCTATGACGACGAGGTTTACCCTTGTCACTTCGAGTTCGTCGAGCTTGTTTTAGAGCGAGAGTACGTAGAGTGGGGTAGATGGACTCATAAATACTATTGTCAAGATCGGGGTAGTACTCGATAACATGACGATAGATACGAGTAAGGAACATTCCATATGGAAGGTTGGCTTTGGGAGTTTTTCTAGCACACTCAATCCGTTTGATAAAGAAGTAGGCCAAATTGTACGGCTTTTCGACAGCTATACAATACAACATGTGAGCAAGGCTAGCCGGGAGATGGTCCTGGTGACCTCCAGTACCAAACGCATTCTCACGAATGAGTTCTTCCCAACGCTTCATGTGAGGGCTTAATTATTTGAGGAGAAGTTGGTATGGAGAGATTTGAACGTTTTTGGATTTTATTTTTCGACTTGTGGTGGCACGATCTATACCAAGGACTTGACGAATTTCGTCGGGATGAGGAATTTCGTCGAGATATGGACCGAAGGTTGGTCGATAGCGATTAAGAGATTCGAGGTCCCACTCGTTTGAGAAAACGGCTTGACCTCTAAATGGAATTTGGAGGATATGACCAAATTGTTCGAGAGTTAGGGTGATAAATTCATTTTGAATCATGAAAGAGATGGTGATGAAACCAAGATCATTGGTTTGGACGGTGACTTGGCTATAGAAATCCATAATGAAGCGAGGAATAATAGGTTCATTTATTTCATAAAGACAATTGAAGTTGATGCTTGAAAACAAGCGATTTATGTACTCGGATTGAGCAAAAGCAAGATCTACTACACGTCCCTTATGAATATTTCTATCTTCAATTTGACGATAGATAAGTCCAATGGAAGGAGATGTGGTAGGGAGTTGAGAAACTTTGGGAATGTAGTTTTTAGTGTGAGAAAGATCTTCGGTAGTTGCTTTGGGCATTTTCACCTAAACACATCAACAATACAAAAAGACCAAAATAAATATAAAGAAAGATAAAAGTATATGTTTATTGTTAAGGCTTATGTTGGAACGTAAACATACTTCGTCACTAATCCTAAGAAGTAGATTACCATGTTCCTTAATGTTGTTTTTAACTCATTCTAGATATATTTTACGAAGTTTAATGGGTGGTTATGGACAAGTCCAAACGCCCTTTAAACATCTATATATATCATGAAATTTGCTAGATTTACATTAGATTGTAAAACTAGCTATTTCTTGCTAGTTTCTTATGCATGTAATTTGTTTTTGAAAAAGATGGTTTGTATTTTTACTTAAAAATGTCATTTTTAGTAATAAACCAAACGCTTCCTTAACTAGTGACTTATAACTCAAGTGCGTCAATATACATATGAATTATATATCTTGACGAGTTCGATAAACAATTTTAAGGTTTATAATTATAACAAAGTTTTATAAAAATTATAATGACTATGTTTTGATATTATTTGGACATAATCCAAACACCCCTATATTGTGAACCAACATAGTTTTTCTTAGTCGAAAAAATGTAATTTCAAGTTTTACAAGTTACACAAGTATAATGTAATTAGTTTTAACACGTTTTCAAATCATTATTCAACAATAAGTTTACTAAAATTTTTGAAAAGGAGTGTATGAAATTTTTCAAAAATTTTCGACATGATAGTTTATAATAACTAGTTTCTAGTGTTAATCAATCATCCTAATCCTAGGTGAAGCATTTGGTAATGAAGTTTTAAGGCTTAATTCGAAATACATTATGAAATTTGACGAATTTTATAAAACATGCATAATCATGAATATGATCAAATAAGATGAAATTAGATGAAATGTGTTATGAAAAGCTTACAATATGTAGTGTTGATTGTGTTAGATGAATTTGCCCTTTGCGAATTAACCCGAATTATGTGATTTGGAAGTGATTTGAGAGGTTTTTGGGTTTTGAATTTCGTCACAGCAGAGGCAGGGAAAGAGAGGGATGAAAAAGTGGAGTGTTTGGCAAAAGGAAGAAAGGGAAAAATGGGCTTGAGCTCTCAGAGGGCCGGTCCCCTTAAACATTAAGGGGGCCGCCCTTGTATTGGCTGCCGGTCCCCTTAAACATTAAGGGGGCCGCCCTTAAAAATTTGATATTTCAAGTTTTGGTTTCTGGAACAAACAAGAAAATATTTATATATATATATACTAGATTTATATTTAATCAAAAATACGTTGAAGAGTATACGCACGAGAGGAATTACTTGACATTTTTACTTGACATTTTGTCAATAAAATTTTCTTGATCGTTTCGGATGAGATTCATCAAGTTGTCAAGCAAACGAGAAAGTTGTGTAAGGTTTATAAGTATATGTATATATATATATATATATATATATATATATATATATATATATATATATATTATATAGTATAGGCTTATAAGACGAGAACATAGGAGGGAGACGTATGCAACGGAAGCCGGGAGTTTGTTTCATCCATAGATTTTTCGACTCATCTCACTTCTTCAGCATGAGTGTTGATTGAACATTAAAGTTCAATAAGGCAAATGGGGAAAAGAAATGTTCGTAAACGAACAATCTCTAGTTCTAGAAAATCAACAAATGAATTTCCTAGGTTATAAGATCCTAAATATAGCTAAGTATATAAATATATATATATATATATATATATATATATATATATATATATATATATATATATATGTATATATGTATATTTAGATATAATATAGTTAAAAAAAATTAATAAGACAAGTAAAATCACACGAATATAACACACTAAACTAAACATGCATTTCTAGACAAGGAACTTAAAAGGAAATGTGTACCTTTTGTCTTTAATGCGTTAATCTTCAAGGTCTTCAAGAAGTAAATCGGACAAGAGGTGACAATGAAAAGTTCCATGTTTGGATGGCGAATATTATTTACGTTGGTGCCCATTGTTTCATTTGTCCATAGTTATTTGGTCCGAACATGTTTTGTATTTGACTTGGATGCATATAAGGTGGAAACATTCCCCACGGATTGAAGTTCCACATTTGTTGATTATAGTTAAAGTTTCGTCTATTATGGTTTGTTCTTGGTTGAGGTGTTTTAGGTCTAGGATAAGTATTATTTGGTTTCCTAGGCGGTGGAGTTTTAGATCTTGCTTTAGGTTTAGATGATCCAACTTCGGTTTTTAAAGATGGTTTATAAAATGGTTTTATTTCTTCATTACTAGCGATAGGTATTATTTTATTTTTTATGAGTAAATGTTTAGGATTAAGTATTGAAGGTTTTGGTTCAATTTCAAATTTAACGTTTTTAGCTCCACTTGTTGAAGATTCAGTTGAGTTAAATCCTAGTCCGGTTTTATCTCCTGATATTCTTTGAATACTTATAATTTTACTAAGTGAGTTACTACTATTTTCAAATTTATCAAGTTTGCAAATTTCATCCTTAAGTATGTTGTTTTCACTTTTAAGCTCTTGACATGTTTTACATTCTTCAACAATTTCTTTTCCTTTTTCAAGTTGATGTATTTTAATTTTTAGTTCAAGCACTTCATTTTCTAGTTGGTTGTTTATGTATTTTAGTGATTTATTTTTAGCCATAACTAGTTGTCCTATTTTACATAATCTATTGTATTCACTATCTAAATCTTTTTCATCTAATGATAGATTTTCATCACTAAAGTATTCGGATTCGGAACGTACCTCACTTGATGATTTTGCCATGAGACACTTTTCATCCTTTGTTGTTTCATTCTCATCTTCATCACTATCACTCCAAGCACCTCCAACGAATGCTCTTTGATTTTGATCTCTTGTCATCATTGGACATTTTCCAATGAGGTGATTCGGATCACCACACTTGAAACACTTTCTCTCATTCTTGCTATACTTGTCATCATTATTCTTTTGAGGTGTTCTTCTTTCATCGTGTGGTTGTCTAACGAATCTCCCTCGCCTTTTGAAGAATTTCTTGAAATCTCTTATGGCCATGGCATATTCTTCGTCATCACTATCGGAAGATGAGCAATCTTCGTTGTTAAATTCCTTTCTAGCTTTCAAAGCGATTGACTTGCTTTGTTCACGTTTTTCTTTAACCATTTCGGAGTCCTTCTTTATAATTGCTTCATAGACTTTCAAATTTCCAATTAATTCGTCAAGTTGTAGCGTTGACAAATTCTTTGATTCTTCAATGGCCGTCACTTTAGCTCGCCATTTTGGGTGAAGAGCTCTAAGAAACTTCCTAACAAAATTCTTACTAGAAAAATTCTCATCAAGTGCTTTTAAACTTGTGATGATAGTGTTAAATCTAGCAAAAGCATTATCAATTGATTCCTCTTCCGGAATCGTGAATTGCTCATATTGTTGAACAAGTAGATCTATTTTGTTATCTTTGACTTGATTATTACCTTGGTGAGTTATTAATAAAGAGTTCCAAATTTCTTTTGCGGTTTCACACATAAAGATCCTTTCGTACTCTTTACGTGGTAGCGCATTATAAATAACCATTTTTGCTTCATTATTTTTAGCAAGTTTTCTTTTTAAATCATCATTTTGTTTTTCAAAAGGTACGATTTCATCTTTCTTAGTTTCGGGGTTATTTTGAATAGGTAAAAAATCACCATTGGTAATAACATGCCAAAGATCTAGATTTTTTGATTTCACATAAGTTTCGAATCGATTTTTCCAATATAGAAATCCATCACTCTCAAATAGTGGTGGTCTTTGCATAGATTGCCCTTCTAAATATTTTTTAGATTCCATAGATCGTTACAAGTTTTAAAATACAATATATTTTAAAAATCTTGCTAGACGTGGCTCCTGATACCAATTGTGGAAAACTAGAAGGGGGGGGGGGGGGGTTGAATAGTTTTACGTCCTTTTAAAATTTATAAACACAAGTTTGTTTTAAAAACTTCGATTCTAGTTTATGTGAATTCAATACTTGCACTATATGAACAATTGTATGATAACTAACTAACAAAACTAATATAGTAAAGGTAAATAAATAAGTAATGAGAAGAGTTAGAAAGATCAAACCACAACACAAGGATTAATAGTGGTTCAGCTACAAGGACACCTTCCTTGTTCCTACTCCACTCCCCGAGTCACCTACTCGAGAGTTTTCTTCACTATGTCAACAAACTCCCTTATGGCGGAGAAAACCGTACACACCAACATACACACCAATTTACACACCAATCTTCACACCAATCTACACACCAATCTACACACCAATCTTCACACCAATCTACACACCAATCTACACACCAATCTTCACACCAATTTGCTACACACCAATCTTCACAACTATCCTACCTCACTACTAATCAACTTCTACTATCTACACAACTTCTATATCTTCTAAACAATTAATCACAAGCACAACACAATATTCACAAATGAATATATATACACTATACACAACTACTCTTCAACACTTCTTGAACTTGGTTGTAGAGAGTTCTTCTTTTGCACTTAGAATGAGAATGGATGATGAGGGATTGAATCACTTGAAACAAGGATTAATATACAAATGATCAAAGGGTTTTGGATGAGTTTTAGATGGTTATAGATCTGAAAATTTCCTGCAAAAGGTGGGGAAAAATTCCAGAATTAAGGTGGTATTTATAGGAGAAGAAATCTGACAGTTTCTGACAGGGGAGCGTGGCCGGTCCCCTTAAAGCATGGCCGGCCCCCTTAAAATTAAGGGGACCGCCCCTTATAATTAAGGGGGCCACCCAACTGTAACAGCCAGAAAACTTGTCTTTTAGTGGGGAAAGTTTATTTGGTGAAAAACTAACTGATTTTGGTTAAATATTTGAAATCATATATTTAGTATGATTAAAACATTTTTCCTTATTACCAAAAGTGTTTTTCAAAAATATATAATAAGATTATATAATTAAATAAACTTTGTATTAGTTAATTAAATACCCCTTTGATCATGAGATGTATTAAGCACTTGTTTATCCATACCTTAAGTGATTAAGTTGGATATAATGATATAAACTAGCTTAATACTTGTTTACGTAGTAATCAAATGATTGACGAGTTTACATTTTGTGATTGTCAAAATATAGAGATATCGAAAAATATAAATAACGTTTTCATACACTATTTATGTCAACAAAAATTTAGAAATAAAGTGAAAAATTTTTGAAAAATTTAGGCCTAAAAATGGGGGTACTTAGAAAGTTTTGTGATAAAATTCGTAAGAATTCCCCCCCCCCCCACACTAGAATTGAATATTGTCCTCAATATTCAAAGTCCCGGCTATTATGCCAAATCTCAGAATGGAAAAAGCTAATATTCGAATCTAACTGTGGAAATATGGATTTTATTTTTCACTTTATTTATCTGTACATATAAACATTTTTATCATTTTTTTTACTGAAACTTATATACATATTTACATTTCAACAGGTGGGGGACGGCAACTCCCCCACACTAGGGTGGTAGAAATTAGAAAGAAGTCAGAAATACGGGTGAAAACCCATATATGTTGCTAATTTTTGTTCACCGAGTCACTAGCTTGACTCGATCCCCGAATTCATTGGTTCATGGGGAAAGTTTGGAGATCCGGGACAACCATGGGTGGTATGTCCTCTCCAAAATAGTGTTTCAAACGATGACCATTCACTTTAAAGTTGGGACCTTCGGGTTGAGATAACTCAACAGTCCCGTATGGATATACTTTAGCAATAGTGAATGGTCCAGTCCATCGGGTTTTTAATTTCCTCGAGAAGATCTTTAACCTTGAGTTGAAAAGAAGGACTCTGTCACCGACGTTGAAAACGCGGTTCTTAATCTTAGAGTCGTGAATCTTCTTTGTCGTTTCTTTGTAGATCAAAGAGTTCTCGTAGGCTTGATCACGAAGTTCATTTAATTCATTGAGTTGAACCTTACGGTGATCACCCGCTTTATGAAGATCATAGTTAGCATGTTTCAAGGCCCAGTAGGCTTTGTGCTCGAGCTCGATCGGTAAATGACACGCCTTCCTGTATACAAGCTTGTATGGAGTACACCCTATGGGTGTTTTGTAAGCTGTACGGAAGGCCCAGAGTGCATCATCTAGTTTATCCGACCAGGAACCACGGTTTTCACCTACTGTCCTCTAAAGAATCCGTTTTATACCACGGTTGGAAACCTCCACCTGCCCACTTGTTTGGGGGTGATACGCGGTAGAAAGACGATGAGTAACACCATACTTAAGCATGACTTTTGCAAATTGATCATTGCAAAAGTGAGTACCACGATCACTAATGATGGCACGTGGAGTTCCAAAACGAGCAAAGAGGGATTTCAAAAATTTCACAACAACTCGGGCATCGTTAGTGGGTAAGGCCTTAGCCTCAACCCATTTTGACAAATAGTCAACTGCCACGAGAATATACTTGTTTCCACGAGAAGATGGGAATGGCCCCATAAAATCAATGCCCCAGATGTCAAAGATTTCACAAACTTGAATGGCATTTTGTGGCATTTCGTTCTTTTGTGAAATGTTCCCGTGACGCTGACAAGAATCACAAGCTTTGACTAACTGGTGGGCATCCTTATAGATCGTGGGCCAATAGAAACCAGAATCAAACACCTTTTTGGCGGTGTAGTTAGGACTATGGTGGCCCCCGGTGGGTCCAGCATGGCAAGCCTTGAGAATATCAGCGGCTTCCTGTCCGTATACACATCGCCTGATGACTTGATCGGCACAGATTTTGAAGAGAATGGGGTCGTCCCAGAAGTAATGTTTAACGTCTTTGAAGAATTTGTTTTTCTGTTGGGATGTCAACCCCTTAACGATGAAGTTACCCGCATGGTAATTTGCAAAGTCGGCAAACCATGGGGTAGTAGATTCATCACGAAAAGCAACCGCATTAAGTGTTTCGAGAGGAAATGTTTCATTTATTTCCTTTTTCTCGAACACATCCTGATGAGGGTTTTCTAATCGTGAGAGATGATCAGCAGCAAGGTTCTCAGCTCTTTTTTTATCACGGATAATGATATCAAATTCTTGGAGGAGGAGAACCCAACGGAGAAGCCTCGGCTTTGCATCTTGCTTTGCAAATAGGTACTTCAAAGCCGAGTGATCCGTATACACTACGCATTTGGTCAGGATTAAGTATGGCCGGAATTTTTCAAAGGCATACACCACAGCTAGGAGTTCTTTTTCAGTGGTGGTATAATGACCTTGAGCCTCGGTCATAGTTTTGCTTGCGTAGTGTATAGGCTGAAAGTATTTTGCTTTACGTTGCCCCAAGACCGCACCTATGGGAAAATCACTAGCATCGCACATAAGCACAAAAGGTAGGTCCCAATCGGGGGCAAAAAGAATCGGTGCCTCGGTAAGCTTTTTCTTTAATGTTTCATAAGCTTCGATGCACTCAGGAGAGAAGATGAAAGGAGCATCCTTCTCGAGGAGATGGGTCATAGGCCGGGCAATCTTAGAGAAATCTTGAATAAACCTACGGTAGAAGCCGACATGACCCAAAAAGCTCCTAACACCTTTTACGGTGGTGGGATGAGGCAATTTAGCAATGACATCGATTTTGGCTTTGTCAACCTCAATCCCGTTTTTTGAAATTTTATGGCCGAGGACAATGCCCTCCTTGACCATAAAGTGGCTCTTCTCCCAGTTGAGACTTAGATTCGTTTCTTTGCAACGTTTAAGCATCTGTTCCAAGTGGGAGAGACAAGACTGGAATGAATCCCCGATGACTGAAAAGTCATCCATGAATAACTCCATGGTTTTTCCGATCATTTCGAAAAAGATAGACATCATGCACCTCTGGAACGTGCCTGGTGCATTACATAAGCCGAAAGGCATACGTCTGTAAGCAAAAGTTCCGTAGGGACATGTGAAGGTAGTCTTTTCTTGATCCTGGGGATCAATGGGGATTTGGAAGTAACCCGAAAAACCATCGAGGAAGCAGTAGTATTCATTCCCCGCAAGTCTTTCGAGCATTTGGTCCATAAAAGGGAGAGGAAAATAGTCTTTATGGGTGGCTTCATTCAACTTTCGATAGTCAATACATACACGCCAACCCATGACCAAACGAGTTGGAATCAACTCGTTATCCTCGTTGGTGACAACGGTAATGCCACCCTTTTTAGGAACACAATGAATTGGGCTAACCCAAGGACTGTCAGATATAGGATAAATCAATCCCGCATCAAGAAGTTTAAGAAATTCTTGTTTGATAACTTCGTGGATTTTTGGATTTACCCTTCTCTGTTGTTGCACTGCTGGCTTAAAGTCATCCTCCATTAAGATTTTGTGTGTACAAAAGTCCGGGCTTATGCCTTTAATATCAGAGAGTTTCCAAGCAATTGCTTGCTTGTTTGCTTTAAGAACCTTTAGGAGTGCTTCCTTTTCCTCATCTGATAAGTCTTTAGAAATAATGACGGGTAATTTATTATCACCCTCCAGGAATGCATATTCTAGATGAGGAGGCAAGTCCTTGAGCTCAACCTCGGGAAAGTCTTCAATTATTTCAACATTTTTGACTTCCGCTTTATGAAGTATTTTTGGAGACGGAGAGGGTGAAGGATCGTCATTTAACAATCTTTCAAGGAGAAGAATGTCCCCCTCCGGGTCAAGATAGTTTTCATCAACCCCACTTGGGATTGAGTTATCTTGAGCAAGAAAAGCCTTGACCTCTTCCAGAAGGAAGTCACTTCCCTCAAACGGAGTGAGGGAAGGGGAAGGGTTGGAAATGATAGGGTCAGTAGAAAGACTGCCACTGGATGAGAAACCAAGGACTTCTTGAGAATACTCCTCAGACGCAACATCGATGATGTCAATTCGGTTAACCGTTTCAGCGTCATAGTTGGAGGAGTATCTTGAAGTCTGATCAAGAGTGAATGTGATGGCTTCACCACCAACACGTAGAGTGATTTCTTCTTCGAATACATCGATTAAAGCACGACCCGTTCTTAAGAATCCCCTCCCGAGAATGAGAGGAACTCTTGGGTCAGCATCGAAATCAACAATCACGAAATCTGCCGGAAAATGGAACTTTCCTACTTTCACGAAGATATCTTCGGCAATGCCGAGAGGACGGGATATAGTACGGTCTGCAAGCTCGAGTGTCATGCAGGTCGGAGTGAGAGCAGGAAGAGAGTGTCTTTTCCAGACTGTGTAAGTCATCAGGTTAATGCTTGCGCCAAGATCGGCCAAGGCAAAGCATTCAACCATCCCCGGGAAAATACAAGGAATGAGAAATTTCCCGGGATCTCCAAGCTTTTCGGTAAGCTTTTTCAAGAGCACTGCTGAGCAATGCTCATTAAGAGGAGTTTTTGCCATCTCACAGAGTTTTTCTTTGTTGCTTATCAGATTTTTGATTGTTGAAGCAAACTTAGGCATGAGAAGAAGAGCATCCGCGAAGCTAATATCAAAGTGTAATTCTTGGAAAATTTGATAAATTTTTTCCATCTGATGGTTAGCTTTTTCGCGGTTCTTTTGATCATTCATTCGTGAAGGATATGGAATTGAAGGCTGAGGATCATTCTTTGGGATTTTATCAGAACTCACAGGAGGATCAAATACAACTTTCGGCTTACGAACCGGGACCGGGACAACTTGAGGGTGGACGTTGTTGATACCTCCATTATTAGTAGGAAGTACCATGTCCGTGGTAACCTCAGGTTCACGTTCCGCTACCTTAGTAGGAGGAGAAGAAGAGGTAGAAGGAATCGAGGGTCCATTGTATGATACCCCACTTCGGGTGGTGATCGCTTTGACATCGCCCCTCGGGTTAGCGATCATGTTGCTCGGTAGTGTACCCGGGCCCGAGGGTCGATCATTTAAAGACTTCTGAAGCTCAGAGATCTTGCTGATCAATAACCAATTCATTTCCTCTTGTGCTTTCATGAATTGTTTTAGCACTTTATCGGAGGAAGATGAGGGTGGAACAACGTTTTGAGGAGGATTTTGAACACGGTTGTTTTGAAAATTCCCTTGATTTTGATTGTTGTTACCCTAAAAATTGTTTCTCTGATTGAAATTACCCTCATTGTAATTTCCTTGATTTTGGTTTCTTTGAAAATTTCCTTGAAAACCTTGATTTTGATTGCCATTTTGAAAATTGTTTTGATTAAACTGGCCTTGATTTGGGTTTTGGAAATTTGAGTTTTGACCTTGGTTAAAATTCTGATTCGAATTACGATTTTGATTTTGGTTAAAACCGGGAGGTCCGAGAAAATTGTTGGAACGATAGCTTAAAAGATTACGGTCCCCTTGCGGTTGGTAAGAATTACCCCCCGTGTTGTAGGAACCGTGAGCAGCATAAACGTTCTCTTGAGGAAAGCCAGCAGTAGCTGGACACTCGAAATAAAGATGTGGGCCCCCACAAGTTTCACGACTTCGGGCCACGGCTTTCACTTGTTGATTTTGAACCTGATTTTGCATCGTTTGGTTCATCCTCAACACAGCCATAGAAATATCATCCATCTTTTTGGTAAGAGCAATTATTTCAGGAGATGATGATGAAGGAGTAACTGAATTACATGACGCATCCCTTTCAGCAGAGGAATCCCAAAAGTTATGATGGGCAGTCATGTTCTCAATCAAGTCATAGCATTCTTCGGGACGCCTTTTCATAAAGGTCCCACCAGCAGCAGCATTGAGAATGTCTCGGTGCCTCAATGTCAGACCATTATAGAAGGTATCTATGATGGTAACTTGCAACATATTGTGGTTAGGGCACTAATCAATAGCTAGCTTATAACGTTCCCAAGCCTCAAAAAGAGACTCATCGGGACATTGCCGGAAGTTGCTGATATCATTTCGTAACTTGGTAACCACGGAAGGTGGAAAATATTTTGCTAAAAACTTGGTTACCATTTCATCAAAGGTATGAATAGAATTCTTTGGGAGTCGATCAAACCATGCAGTGGCATGATGAGTGAGAGAATAGGGAAAGAGGTACAGCCGGAGGGCATCATCGGTGACACCATGTTGTTTCATGCTTTGGGTGACCGTAAGATATTTGTCAAGATGCTTGTTAGCATCGTCACCCGGTAATCCGTGAAATTGACACGAATTCTGGAGTTGTTGGATCATGTGGTGCTTGAGGCCAAAGTCCGTAGCCTCAATAATGAGTGGTGCAATAGGCCCACCCCGCCCTTGCATGGTAGGCTGGCACAGCTCCTCCATCGTTCGGAGATCGGGAGCTGGCACATCCCTGGGAGGGTCAGGGGGTGGTAATGGTGGTGGTGGCCCAGCGGCCATTTCGGTTTTTGGTTCTTCTGTATCAGAACGTAGCTCAGGTACATTTTTCTGATTTTTACGTTTTGTTTGGGACCGAGTGCGCATGCACTAAAAACAATTTTTCAAAACAAGATCGATGCAAAACCACAGTGAACATAAACCAATTATCACAAGTGAATGGCTTCTTTAAAAAAGGTACACCACTCACAGGGATATAAATGCTAGTTTTAATCTTAAGTTTGGGAACTTATTATGTCCACATCCCCAGTTGGTAGGTGTTCAACCTTGGTTTGCGGTGGTAAGATTTTATGTATTTATTAATTTGAAAAACTGCTTTAGGCTTATGGGTGTGTGTGCAGAAATCTTGGGAAATATTTTTGGAACTGACTCGTTAATTGAAATCATTCTTTTAAGATTACTCACAGGCTGGCGGGAGGAAGTAAATAGGTTTCCTCTTTAGTTCGTAATTTAATGTCAGAACTTACCTTAAACCAACTGTTTCAGGTTGTAATCTTAAAGAAAACGAAGTAATCTAACTTCACAGTCTGTTTTTGTTGTTTTTGATTTTTTTTGGTGTTTTTAACACTTTAGGAAAAGTGTTAATGAACTTTTTTGATATGATTGATATTTTTTTTTACAAAAACTTTTTACAAATTTGTGTGAAATTTGTACAGGGAGGGTTTTGAAAACCACTAAACTTAAAACGATTTTTTAAACACGCAACAACCTCCCCGGCAGCGGCGCCAAATTTTGATTGATGCTAAGCAGTCAACTTAAATTGACCAAGTAAATGGTCAACAAAGCCAAACTACCTAGACCAATACTCCGTGGATAGTATAGTGTTTCCCCGGGTCGTTAAAGTCCCAGCGAGATTGAAATGGTGTTATTTGAAATCGTTTATGAGTGAGTGGCACTGAGGACAGTAGCCCAGATGATATGGAATTGATTTTGCTACTGTTATTTTGGTATTTGTACAATGAGATAATATTCACAAAAATCAGATATACAGGTATATGCACAAATTCACAATTTGATAACACGTAATCAGACAGAAAAGTGGGATTTGGTAAATTACAAACTATAGGGAGTGCTTTTGAAACTTTTGAAACTTAAAATTAAAAGAAAATTGAAATTGAAAATGAAATTATAAAAATTATTATTTTACTATTTAAATATTATTTAATTAATTAAACTAATTAAAATCTAGTTTAAATCTAATTGAAATTAACTAATAATTATAAATATTACAAATTAAACTAAAAATTTGCAAAAACAATTTCTAAACTTAAAATAGAACTTGAAGAAAGTATAAAAAATAAAAATAAATATTTTTGTCTTTTTATGGATTTTTTATTAATTAAAAACTATTTAACTTAATTAAACTAATTAAACTATTTTAAATTACAAATAATAATAAATTAACTTAGAAATTTAGGTAAAAATTTATAAAACTATTTAACCATCACATGAATCCTACAAAATTATAAAAACTTCTAAAAATTATGTTTGAGGCTAATCCACTAATTAATTAGCTTAAATCTAATTTAAATAATTAAAATAAGAAAAATGAAAAATGAACAGTAGAAACTAAAAATTTATTCTCTAAAAGTCTTAACTAATTTATAAAACTTAGAAAAATTATAAAAACCTACTATTGTTAATAAAAATTAAAGAAAACTAATTAATGACTAATATTACCTATTTAATTAATTAAACTGGTTTTAAATCTAATAAATAGTAAAAAGATTAGAAAAAATCTAAGAAAATTATTTTAACTACTTAAAGGTACAAGAAAATTTATAAAATTATAAAAATGGACAAGTGCTTATAAATAAGCTGAAAAGAAAATTGAAAAAGGTAGATTCTATTAAATAGAAACTATCACTTATTTTATTTTTGGATTTTTTTAGTTTTTCTTTTTGACAACTAATTATATGATGAAATTAAGTAACTTTTGTGAAACAACTTTTTTCTTAGCTTAAAAATAAGCAGTATACACCCCCTTTAAGTTAGACAGTTGACTTTATTTGACCAAGTAGGCAAATAAGCACACAGGACTGAATGTGGGGTCCACAATGGCAAAACTAGGTATAAATAAGCTCAATAGACTAAAATAAGCCAGAAACAACAAACAATGAGCACAAATAAGTTGTTTGGAACCAATTAAGCACTTTTGCAAACTGAAAGTTAACTTAGAATGGGGAAAGACTTTGGGGTGGATTCCAGGTGGGGTCCACTTGTTCCTAGGTCAAACCAAGGGTCAAACCTTGTACCCTGGTAGGAGGGGGTTGTTAGAAGCTAAAATGAACCACTGGGGTCTACTGAGGTGGTCTGTAGCCACCACCAAAGTGGTGGTGGTGAGATGGTCTGTCTGGTGCAGGGGAAGCCTTCTTCCCTGCAGGTGTGTTCCAGGGCTTGTGGAGCCCACACAAAAATTCACAAAATTTAAGCAACAATGGGAATCAAAAGTTGAGGTGGTAGAGTTTAACTACAACAAGTTTCAAATCCTCAGTCCAAACACATAAATCACAAAAATTTCTTGAATATTTAAAAAAATCTGAGATGCAAACTTTTGACTTTTTGATTAAACTTGGAACTTTGACTTTTATGAATTTCTAATGGACCCTAGTGATTAATTATGTTATGGTAAGGTGTAATGAGACCTAATTAAGCTAAGTTAATCAACTATGGATTGATATGAATGGTTATGCTTCCTAAAAACCAAACAGTGAACAACTAATGGGGTGATGAGGGTGATTATTGACTTATGAGTTCAAGGGTGTTGTCTTAAAGCTTAATTCAACCAAATGTCACCTTATGTAGTATCTTCAAACCAAGAGAGCATCAAAACAACAACAACAACAACACAGTGGAACTTTCAAATCCAAACACCCCTTTTAACACTGTTATGAATGATTTCTATTGAGTTTAATGTTTAATACCACCAATCTAGTTCCAAATGCTCTATTATGATCTAAATAAGTGATTGATGCTCAGAAACAGAAAGTATAACTACTATTACACAAGAAAACAATTTTGAAGCTAAAAAGGCAGTTTGAACAAAGATGAATAGCAACTAAGAAATCTGAGTTTAAGCTTCTAATTTTAAGACACAATCTCAACTAATATACTTAATACGCACAGATAACACAGAACAATAAGCAAACTACAAGGATTATTAGGAAATGAGATTTTAGAGGAAAATTCAAAATGAGCAACTCTTACAAATTATCCCTAGCGTGAACAAGGGATTTTCCACTGATGCCTATCTTTAGATAGGCCAACTTCACTTCCAATATTGCTCTTCAATGATCCTCAACACCTGAAATCAAACTAGAAACAAGACAGTTGAATATGGTTGACGTTTTTTAGCTTTTTGATTATTTTCTACTAATACTGGATTTTAGGGTCTCTAAAAGCTTCAATAAGCTTAATGGATCCTAAATGAGCTTAATTCAGTCCATGTTTACTGATACAAATCACCACTAAGCTTGTTGATAATTTTAGAATTTGGAATAAATGGCAATAACTTAAAACAGAATTGAAACTTGATTTTTATAACTTAAAAAGGTTTAAATTACAACAAAAGACTGCTACAATGCTTGAATGAAGAAAGTTACAACTGAATTTGAAGACTTAATTAAATTCGACACTAAATTTAACTAATAAAACTACACACTTGCTTCCTTGCTTTCTTGAGCCTTTTATAGATGTCCATTAGGGCTTCTTTCACTCCTATGATCGTTTCCCACCCACAATTTTAGCCATTGGATCACTGCAACTCTTCAATCAAGTGACATGTGTTTTGGCGGGAAATCTTTTTTTGCAAATTGTGTCTGATACAAACAAGGGGGTGGTGCATTAAATGCTTGAGGTGAGGGTGTTTTGTAGTGGTTTGGGTGGTGGATGTGATGGGGTGGTGGACTGGTGGTGATGGGATGGCCAAGTGGGGGAGGGAAAGCTGTGGGGGTGATGGTGTTTGACCACGTTTGACCGACGGGGTCAAACTTTGACCCGTTTGTATTACTTTGGGGTGTTGGTGGGCTGTGGGTGATATGGGCCTAAAAAAAAAGGAATGGACTGGGCTTGTGGTTATATTGGATTGGATATGGTTTGGTTTAAGTTAATAATAAGGGATCCGGTTTGGTTTAAGTTACACAAGGACCATTTTTGCAATTTTGGTAAAGTGTAAGGACTGGATTTGGCATGTTTCTAAAGTATTCCATGGGGTTGAATATGCCAAGTGATGAATAGTATGAGGCCCTGGAATGATTTTTCCATTTTAAATGCACCAGGGACTAAAACTGCCAAACTTTTAAACTTCAGGGACCATTTATGTAATTTCACCAAACTTTTCCACCAAGGACCAATCCTTCCATAAAAGGTTAGTGCAAGGACAAAATTTGTTTTTCACAAAATTTTTAATATCCCAGGGACCATTTTTGACAATTTTCAAAGTTCAGGGACTAAACTTGACATTTTGTGAAACTTTGCACCAAAGGACTAATTGTGTAACTTTTTGATTTAAAAGGACCTTTGGTGACTTTTTCAAGTTTTTAGAATAACCAGGGACTAGATTTGACAACTTTTGAAAGTTGAGGGACTGAAACTGCCAATTTTGCACACTTTGTGCGTTTTTCATCTGTTTTTGATATTTTTGCATTTGAAACATGTAAAACACTTTCCTGGGTTATTTTCATTATTTTGATTCAATATTGAGTGTTTTTAGATGTTTTGGCAGCTCAGAAAAGGTAAAAATGATGAGTATTTACACACTCATCAACATATCTCAACGGAATTCAAATCACAAGTTCGCTTGCTTGAAGTACGAAGTGTGTTGAAAAGTGAAGAATCAGATCCTACGAGCTACAAAGACTAAAGAATGCTTAAAGACCAAAGACCTTAATTTCAAAGGTGACCTCGCTTAGGGGGAGATTGTTAGGAATACAAATATTCCTGTAAAAGTCTCGGTCACCTAATGATTGTAATAGCATTAAGTTAGCTCGTAGTTAGTTTGTTTATTAGTTAATTAGTATTAGTTTAAGTAACACCGTGGAAGACCGATGGGTCTTCACCCACTGTATGCCTGATCTACAGCCCGGGAGTGGGCGTTTTATTGTAAGTATAAATACCCCTCTCCACATGTGGAGAGGGTTGGACCTTCATTCAATCTTAATCTAACATTCTCTTTTCTCTCAAGGTTCCATTCTCCCTCTTTTTCTTGTATCTCCAACGCCTCACAAACCACAATGGGAATCATGTTTCCAACTTAGTTAGTATTCTATACTTCCAAACGTATTATCGTCCAGTGTTTCTCTCTAGCCGCCTCGTACGACTCTTGGGCCGCTTCCCATCTAAGTCGAAGCTCGGATGACATAGCTTCCAATTGGTTTGACGAACTTCCCCCAGTGCTAATCGTGGTATCGGATTTTTGCTTTTTTTTGTGGCGCGTTGTTTGGCCGGACGTGGTTGTTCATCATCAACAAATAGCTCTTGGTTGCTTTCACCAGGGACGTCTCCGGCTAAGTCAACCAGTTTTGGTGCGTCCCATTTTGTACATGCCTTCAAAATTTCCCACGCTTCCTCTTGGACACGTTTGAAAACCGCGTTGAACTTTTGGCAATTTTCGTTCACCGTATGCCACTTGCTTGTTAGGATATCTTTGTTGCAAAGTTGAAAATTTTTCTTGTTGAAATCATTCATAACTTGATACCAAAATGTGGGACACTTTTGTGATACTCCGACATTTCGATCCTCGGAAATGGCTACGTAACACGTGGCAAGTAGTAGTTCCTCCTCCGGTGTCCAAAGTAACATAGAACCACTAACGTCGGGATTTCTTTCATCAGAGGGCTTGGGTTCGTTGGATCCTTTTTGCCATACGTTTACCTCGACTTTTTTGTTTTCGGTGAGACAAAGCTTCGAGGTCGACTAGACATTGTGAGTATTGGGTTTGTAGTTGGGTTTGTTGCTTGAATTGAGGTGGGTTATGTTGAAGGTTTTTCGAAATTTTTATACAACTGTTGTTGTTGGAGTTACTCGGCGTTCGACTTTGAGAATGAATGTATACGATTTTTTATTATTTTTTTTGTGAGAATAGAAGTATATGAAATTGGATATTTATAATGGTTAATATTTTTTTCTCGATACTAGCCGTTAAGATTCAAACGAGGGGTGCAAAGTGTATTTTTTTGGTTGCACCAAGGGGTGCAAAATGTTACTTCTCATTTGTCTGCTTCACGTTTCAACTTGCGTTGCTACAACAACGCCGTTCACAATGCAACATCAACGTGAGACGATATGGTATGGACAACGCCTGCCATATCGGCCATAACGTCGTGGCTAAGTTGCCATACCGAGTGCTCTTAGGTGTGGTGTTTTTCATAGCTTGCCACTCCTACGTGGCACACTTCCCACAACTAGCCACCACACCCCACCATTTTGCCATAGCTTTGCCACTCTACCTCTCATTGTGTAGACGAAGAGCGAGTTTCTCTAAAAATATAGTACTTAATTTTTTTATTTTTTATTTTTTGATTTATAATGGTTGTGAAATGTGTTAATAAGTATGTATGTGTTACTCAAATGAAGTTGTTGTATTTAGTTGTGATAATGGAGGTTGTAGAATGGGTTGTGTTACGCTGATGTGGCAACCCGTGAGGCCCAAATGACAAGCTAAAGCTTGTCACGACACCTGAAGATCTATGAGTGATCGAGGAGAAAGTAATTTTTGATTGATTAAAATAACTTATTGCCAAATTAACCTTTATTAGTTTTGCATATGCAAGTTGCATTTCGCTCAGAAAATTTAATTTTATTTCCAAAAGGTAGAAAGATATTGTTTGGGAAATTCATGATGACACTTATTACATACTTAATTTACTTTTGTGGTATATTGTCAAATCTAGGATATAAAATTACTTATCGATTTTGGCCTTCTGCATCTACTAGACACCTAGTTCTAACTGTTTATCATTTTATTTAATAGCTTACCATACCTAACTTCACATAATCATGCATATCTCACTGCATGCACCTCCATTCTTGTCGAAAATTGCACTGCAATCACCGCCTTCTTCTTTCAATCAAGATAACACCTGCCTCGTCAATTTCTTTCACACCGGATTTCAACTAGGAAGACTATGAGGATGCCAAGATCCGGTTGCAAAGTGATAGTCATGTGATAAAGAAACGGGACTCCGTTCACACGTAACGGTTGCTTTACTTCGACCTGCTGCATAGGTATTACAAATGTTTCAATTGGACGAAGTGGGCCTCGTGTCATTTGACAAGACTGGACTTACCTTTGCTATAAAATATATTAAAATTTTAAATAACACTTTCAGAGTACACATAGTGTATTTCCTATACATATGTACTCATTTACTGTCTCTAGTTTCAAATAATATATACAACCATATCTTGCCCATCTGTCACGTCATTACTATGGATCATATCTCATCACATAAATATGTTCAACAATCATATACCGTTTCATGTTTTATCAAAGGTTAATATAGGGATTCAAAGGAACCATGAGGATTTTGATGAACGTGAATTATGTTTATCATTTTCTACATCTGTTCTACATCGATGATTGTTCACCCATTTCTGATGGTAAATGGACAAAAGTACTTTATTATTGGCGTACCCGTTTACAATCAGGAGTTGGTTGTTCATAGGTGAAACAAGACATCCTTTGAGTTTTAACGCTTATTTAACGATGGTTATGGAAATACATGAACGATTTTTAATGTCAAAGATGGTGCTCATGATGTTAAAGTAATTGTTTTTATTTAATAAATGTGTATTGCGAATGCAGTGTGAACGCACTGCGAATGTATTATAGATGTATTTAATTTATGTTCATTGGAAAATCAGTTTGTCTTCTTGTAATTACTAACCAATTATTAATATACTTGATTTCTTGACCATTTTAATGCCAATTTGAATTTAAAGGTATTACAAAGGTGAATACTTGGATACATACCATTGGTACAAGTATTTAATGCACGAGTAGTCAAGTACAAAGGTTTTTATGCATGTTTTGGATATATATGCAGTTTTGCATCTTTAAAGGCATGTATTCTCAAATGTCATTTTTTTGCCAAGTTAATGGCAATTTAGTATGAATTAGTTAATAATGTATTATAAAGATGTTACAAACGAGGACTTCAACCCGCGCGTTGTCATGTAGTGTTTGTACGCGAATCTCCACTAAAATTTTATCGAAGGGTAGCGGCAATGCTAATAATATGTATCTAACATACATGGTTTGAGAAAAGTATAATCAGTATGATTCGAGTTTTGTTAAAGCAAGAGCAATAACATTTCAGTATTTACTATTGCAAACAAATTTACGTCCTTTTTCATCCAATAATCTTAATGCAACAATTTGTATTTGTAGGTGAGTACATACACATACACACAAAATCGTTTTAATTCCTTCATAGCTTGAGTTCATATAGTAAGTGAGCCTCGTATCATTTGACAAGACTGGACTTACCTTTTCCATAAAAACTTTAAAATTTTAAGTAAAACTTTCAGAGGACAATGGTTTGTCTTCTATACATATGTACTCATTTACGGTCCCTAGTTTCAAATAATATATTGTAACACCCCCATTTTCATAGATAGCAGCGGAAGCTAGATCTTGGGGTATTACTCATGTAAACATAGTCACAATAATAGAAAATGACTCAAAAGAGACGTTTTTATAGAAAAAGTTACCATTCATTTATTTATCAGAGTTTTTACAGTAAAAGATAAACTTTTACAAAAGAGAGGTCTGATGTGCGTTTTATTAGTACAAGTTTTAAAATTTATAAACACGAATTATCCAATTATTATTTAGCACATACGAGCAAGTATACTCGTCCGGTGTAATAAAGGTGGGTAAGTCGAGATCGTCCCAAGGGATTTGGTTGTTTTAGTAATAAGAAAATCGTTTGTTAAATAAGGGTTGTCAATCCAAATTTATGTAAAATATTAATTTAAAAGAAACTCAATAAAAACTAAGCATATGCTTGTGTATAATTCCTTGATTAGTAGTTAGGAGTATTATGACAATTTAAGTATAAAGTTTGGTGTAAAACTTGCTATGATGCGCAACTAAAAATGAGTAGTTATACAATCTATGATGTATGTCATGTTTTAACTACCACTAAGAATTCTATCACCTAAATGACTCCTTTCGGACATATCAAATTAGTATAACAATTCTATAAACACATGGTTGTTTTGAAAATCAATTCTTTTCTTATGAATTCCTACGAATCCTTTCGGTTCTTTTTCGTGATGAAATCGTCTCAAATCCATTTTAACAAGTAAATAAGATGGTTGTCAAGCATCTTATTCCATACTAATTTGGTGCATTAATATTTTGGAATAAAAACAAGTTGAAATTCCTTTCAGACCTACTTTTCAAAAGATTGTTTTTACCAACAAATTAAGCTAGAAAAGATGTTATTTCAACAAACTCATAAAATAGATATGTTTTCATGTATCACCTTTTTCATAAAAGAATACTCCATTAACCAGTCACATCATATACACAAGTATATCACAAATTACTCCATAGCAATCATATTAAAACACAAGTAAATAAGAAAACTTTCATTAAAATCAAAGTAACAATTGTTCATTATAAGTATCAAGGTGTACCTAGTCTTGAGAATTACAATGAATAAACTTGTGGAACTTTAGCAACCACACTCCTCCAATTGCTCACTAAAGTAAGTAAACAACTCCACACTCGAACCAATGCTTGAGACTTTAACTCAACACGTTCTGGACGTTTTTACAACACTTAGTAAACTTTCAGGCAATATAAGATAAACTAACAAGATTTGGTGTAATACTAAGTTAGATATTGGTGGTACAAGTAATTCTACACCCTAAGTAGTCATTATATAGCATAATGACACTTATCCTTCAAGTAAAAACGTCCCTCAATAGTTAATAAGCAGAAATGATCAGCCACACATGATTATGGGGAGTAAATACGTCCATAAATGCAAACTTGTAACTTCAGTCAACCCCATCCGATCGGTTTCTCACCATCCGATCGGATGGTCATTCTTTTGGCACGTTTCCAGCCGAATCGGATGCGATTTGCATCCGATCGGTTGGAAGCTGTCTGAACCATATTTCTTTGTCTTTTTATGTTGCATGCATTATTTTTCTTCGTAGCATGACTTTGTTCATTAGAACTTGATATTTCCTTGATAACTTCGTGTAGAAAACTTGTCTTTATCAAATCCTTTTATCCATGCGACGTTTCTTTCTTCCTTGATCTTCTTGAAACTCTCCAAAAATACATGACCACTTCATTTCTTCATCTTTTAATCATTTTTACCTGCTTTTGGCTATATTTGCATGCATAAACACTTTTCCACGATTAAGTAACAAATATATACAAATATGACCAATTTCCACACATAAAACAAACAATAACGCGACTAAAAACATGTTAATTTTGAGCGTTATCAAATCCCCCACACTTGAGCTTTGCTCGCCCTCGAGCAAATGTTAATCAAAAGAAAATTGAATTCACTGGCAATAGTGCAAATATCTTATTTGAACTCAATCAAGTAAATAAAGAGCTTGATAACAATTCTAAGCACCTCACGAAGATAATTTTGAAATTCACTCAACACTCAATAGGTGTAATGATTAATAGATCACTCATTGCACAGTCATGATTTATGTTTCTTACCATAGGCTTGTACAAGTATCAAAACAATAGAATAATTCATCAAAGAGGTCTTTTATTCGGGTTGTAACGTTTAGGCTAAGGGTTTTATAAACTTTCGTGCAAAATAATTACACTAAGTCAAAAAGGTAAGGATAAGGCATGGGAATTTTTATGAAATTTGTTTTAAAGAAAAATAAAATCAAAATCTAAGTCCCATAGTTGCTAATCTCAAACAAACCACAAACCCAAAAAATGACAATAGTTACAATCTTTCTCCTCTTCGAACTTTCACATGTCGATATATCGCTTCACCATAAAAATATTCTTCAAACTTAGCACATTGGCTAACAACATATCACATAACTTTCTTTATTCATAATAATATAGCACATTGGCTATAATTGTCACCCTATAGTTGCGATGACTTATTCTCATTTTTTTTTCTTTTTTATATCACATTTCCCCACTTCGCATAAGCATACACCACCAAAAAAAAATACAATTAAGAAGTATGCATCCTTCGTCTTTGTTGGAATGGCACACACAAGTGACAAAGTGTGGCTAACTATTAATCATCAAAAACAATCCAACAACCAAGCAACTAGCAACCCATCATTTAGACTTTGACAAAGGGTAAGGCTAAGGTTTAAAGTGTAAAATATTTTTGTATTTTTTTCTGGATGTAACAAAATGAAAAGGATGGCTCAAAGGGTGAAACTAGGGGTATCTAGTGCTAAAGATGAACGCTAACAAATGAGTTCCAAATACGAGGGTAACTAACCGATGTGGTTAGCAAAAATTATTTTGTAAACGGATGGACATTTGGTTTTATTCCTAAGTTTGCCTCTCTTTTTTTTTGGGTAAAAACCTAAGTTTGCCTCTTATCATATGAATATATCCTTATCATTCGAAAATGATTTTAACCGTAATGCGTAACAAGTACAAGTTCTAGAATTAACACAACCACTGGCACACTCATCATGAAATATGTAAATAGTATAAGAAACACTATTCTCATAAAAAAAACTAATCCTCACAATTTAAAGTAATAAGGGTATACAATTGTGCTAGCAAATGTTATCAATTCCGAGACGAATTGCTCTTTAAAACTTGAATTTATTCCCCAAAAATATTATTATTATTTACCATGGAATCAACCTTATTTTAACTAAAATATGAAGGGCGAACTACTATTAGTTACTAAAGTTCACGACTCTAAAAAAAACGAAAATTAAAAATTCGAAAATTATGCAATTTTTCTATTTTCTTCCTTCCCCTACACTTAAGTTTTGCATTGTCCTTAATGTAATAAAAATAACTTCAAAGTAAAGGAAATGGAAAATTTTAGAAAATATCGGAGTTACATACGCAACATGCATATTTGATCATAATAAGCAAATGAGTTTACCGACTCCAAACGTTGATCAACTATATGCTTCCGTAACAAAACCCCTGCAAGAGAACTGCAAAATATACGAAACAAACACAAACAAAAACATATCTAAACAAAATAAATAGAAAATTACGCTACGTTATAAATCCTAAGAGAAATAGTTAAAGGTAATAGAAATAGAAATCATTCGACACATAATTGTTTTTTTAAAACCAACCATAAACCATATGATCAAACGTCACCATCAATAACTCACATCGGAACGAATGAACTCGTCCTCGCTTTCCTCTTCATCCTCATCTACCTCTTCTTCATCGTCCTCGTCCACCACTCATCTCTTCTTCTTTCCAGCTCTTGATGACGAACCTTCAACATCATAACTCGATCCTCCAGGATTAAAACTTGGTCCACCCACATTGACACTTGAACTACCATACTCAGGAAGTCTACCGTATGGAGGATATGGCTCGGGAAATGGTGAATAACCAGGATAAGGGTAGGGGTATGGTCCAGGATATGCAGAATATGGTAAAGGGTATGGTGGAACATTTGGTGGGTTGTAGGGAGGTACCTCATAATTGGCATCTTGTGCCAAATGTTGGATCATAGGCATGGAATAATCATAGTTGTAATTATTCCTCATTTGCATTGAATCTCTCCAAAATTCCCTACACTCAATAGCATTTAACTCTCGGTTCCAATCACCCCATCCTGAATCAAAACCACTTTGAGTATTCCCCGAAAAACTCCCCATTTGAGGTTGTGATGGCGCTTCCGTATAAGCTCCGGATTGTGCCCCCACACTTGGTTCGGTCCAAGGTCCCAAAGTCTTGTTATTCCTATCCAATGCTTTTCTAAAACTAAAAGCATCCCATATCTCACTCTCCAACCTCACTCTACACTTCCTCAACTCATTATCATTAAAATACCCAAGATTTTTAGCCAACGCAGTCACATAATGACCTCCACAAACATCACTTTCTTTCTTAATCCCCGGTGCTCTCTTAGGAAGATATTCGGCAATAATCCATGCCACATCCCATTCTTATCTTCCTCCAAAAACTTCATCACCCATAGTTCCGGTTGACTACATTTGTCTTGACTACCGCTCCTATGCAACAATCCCCAAGAATCAACTTTTGTAAAACCTTCAACAACGGATTCCTAATCCTAGAAGAATTTCTCCTAAGACAAGTTGGATCACCAATCCTATTCCAATAAGCATCAAAACCCGTGTATTGATCATTAGCTCTAGCCAAAATCACAAAATGTGGTCCAAACAACCTATGATTAACCTCACTCTCCTCATACAAACCAAGGGCAACTGCAAAATTTGGCAAAGACAAAGCATGTTCGCGACCACACAATCTAAACCAAACACAAACATCCCCAAGAACATTGTTTACCTTCCTATCAATGTAAAACGTAGAAAAGAACTCCGAACACCATTCCTTGTAAACATTCTCACGAATACTAAAATCTCTTTCCCATGAATAATCTTCAAACCTATCCCCATCACCAGGATACACATAAATCATAGTCATCATGCTCCTCAATTGATCCTCACATTCATACTCCGCAAGCAATTCCCAATCAATCAACCCAGGCTTAGCAATCTTCCTCTCTTGAAGTTTTGAAAGACGTTCCCTATATGCATTCTTCTCATCTTTGTTTTGCATATTAGAAAACTTGACATTATCATTAGACTCTGGTTTCAAACTGAAAGTGATCCTCTTCCTCTCGTTCCTTTTCAAATACTTGTTAACAATCGGATTTCTTTGATTTCGTCCCAATCTTGTAACATTTCCCTGAAAGAAATCTCAAATTATGTTATTATAAAAGTATAAAAACTAATACCAATCAATTTAGAAACTAGAAAACACAATTTCAAAAATGTCAAAAAAATTTTCCGAGGCGTCCATCTGATCGGTTTGAGCTCCATCCGATCGGATGCAACTTTTGGCATACTCCAATCCGATCGGTTGCAACTCGCAACCGATTCGGTTGGAGTTTCTGTATACTTCATTCATCCTCAATCCATCCTAAACGTTTCCCAATCAATCCGAACTTCTTTCTAACTTGTAATCATCCATTTCTTAGTACTTCTAACATCCAAACTCTCCTATCAATGATTCTTAACATTATCATCAACTTAATGATTCTATGAAAACCAAAAACATCATTTAATAAAATCTTCCAATTAATGCTTTAATCAACAATGCAATAACCTAACATCACTAATTATCAATCATGTAACTTCTGGGATTCATCAATTGCAAATAAACTAGCTCCAAAGATTATACGCAATTCAATCCTAAAATTCAATCAATGAATTCCTACTCAAAACTTAACTAATTGATCTAATTCTTTTTGCAATACCTTCTCCTATCATCTAATCACTTATCCCCAAAATATTATATCTTAATTCGAACTAATTCAAAAATCCCCAATTCGTGACCTAATTTCAATCATCTGAATTAAAACCTAATTAAACAAAATTAATGATATAACTTACTTGACTTGATGCCATTGATGATTAATTATCACTCCTGCAACTTCCTAACATTTTCTTATGGTCGATTTTTTTTAACACCGATTTTTAGTGGATTGTGTGTATGTGGTTTTCTTGAGTTTTTGAAAATTTTTGTTTATATATTCAATTCCATCTGATCAGTTGTGAATTCATCCGTTCGGTTTGGTATGAAATTGATTTTTCAAAGTTTTTTCTACTACTAAACTTGGTACAAGTGGTAGTAGTTCTTGTCTTCTTCAAAAACTTATTATCTTGTATGTATTCCAAACACACTTTGTCTACCAAAAATTTGGTCTTCTACTTCTACTTCCAACTTAAGACTAAAAACATAACTTAACCTCTAAAAACTAAAAACTTAAACTAAATAAATAAATCAAAAGATAAATAGATAAATATAGATAGATAGATAGTCTCATTCAAACATGGAATGCATAAAACCTAAAAACATAAAATAAATTGCATGAAAAATAAAAATACGAAACAACCAAACTAGCACAAGATGTGCTTTATTCTTGTGATCATTCTTCTTCATCCATAGAAATATTCATTCCTAAGAATGTCTTCTCCACGATACTTGTTTGCCAACTTCCTAGTAGTCTTTTGAGTTTTGAAACTTCGTGCAAAATTCCTTCCGCTAGGACATGTGATATCAAATTTGCAATGCCAATCACCATCTCCTTCTTTTCTTTTGTAAATGCTATGACCATCGGAACCCCATCAATATCAAAGAAACTAGGTGTGCATGGGCCAAACTTAGGCCTACCATCTTCATCCCTTCCTACTTCAAAGCAACCAAGGTAATCCTCCTCTTGGTCCTCATCATTATCATCTCCATTACTACCCCCTCTAGGCTTTAGATAGTAAGTATTCTTAAGAACTCCATCATCAATTGTCATGGTACCTCTTCCCATATCTATTATAGCTCCACAAGTTCTTAAGAATGGTCTACCTAACAGCAAAGGTAGTTCCTTATCAACCGCAACATCCAACACAAGAAAATCTGCCAAGAATGCTTGATAACCAATTTGAACTCTCACATTTCTTACTTCCCCCATTGATTTTGCCTTAGAATTATCTGCCATAGTGAGTTTAGAATTTTTAGGTGTAGGGTCTCTTAATCCTAACTTGTGATACAATGGATAAGGCATAATACTCATACTAGAACCCGTATCGGCTAATGCATATAAAGGAGTTGTCCCATTAATTTTAACCGGCAAAACAAAATTTCCAGGATCATTCATTTTCTTTGGGAGCCCATTCTCAATTATCCTTCTCTCCTCTACTTCATCAAAACTATTATCCTCCAACTTCGACTTTGCCAACATAACTCCATCTAATTTCTTCCTGTACTCCATATAATTTCTCAACACCTCAATGATCGATTTGTTTTCCATCAATTCACTAATTTTTGCTTCAAGATTCTCCAAGATAGCTTGTTTTTGCTCTTTGGTTAAAGGTTTGCTACTTTTTGGTGAATTTGGTGGTGTTTTAGATGATGATGATGATGATTTGTTTTCTTTTTCTTTTTGGGTGGAGGGTTGGGTTAATTTGTTCAATGGTGTTTTGTTTCGGTTAGCTTTGCCCATCTTACAAACTTCATCCCTTCCTTCCTTCATCAATTCCATTCCTTCACAAACATCAACAAGCATTTCATTTACACTCTTTCCTTCTTCCAAATCACTTATGTTAATTCGTAACTCCCCAAGTGCAAAATCCAATGTACACTTGCTATTCACTAGAAAATCTCTACCAAAGATAACTTCCGGTTCATCGGCATTAGTATATTCCAAAACCACAAAATCAACTTTGAAGATGTGACCATGAATATTTACTCTAACTCCTTTCACTTCCTTTCTTCCATAACTTCCATAATCAAGCCTAACAAAACCAAGCTTGTCAAGCACTTCTTCCGAAATGTAATTGTCTCCATATTCCATATTCAATTCTGCATCACACGCTTTAACTCCTTCCACCGCACAAGGTATAGAATACCTCATGTGTGGAGCATCATATTCCTTAGGTGGTGCTCTAGTGAAAACAACAACTTTCCTTTCTTTTTCCTTATTTGGATAACAAATTTCATGTGACAAATAAGACACATTGTCACCAACAACATCTTCTCCTTCTAAATCCAACTTAGTTTTTTCCAACATGCTCTCCAACTTTTCCAAGGAATCACCGGAATCCTTGAACATATCTTCTAAATCTTTCAAATACGCAGAAATCTGACTCGAACTCTCCATTTCAACTTAAGCAATTACTAACTATAACATAACCATCACAAAAAAAAAAAAAAAAAAAAAAAAAAAAATCCAAATCATTAGCATGAGGGTTAGTTGTAATCAAATAACTCTTAATATGAAATAAGAACAAGTAAATTAACTAACTAAAACACTTAGAAATAAAAATAAACAAAAAATTAAAAATGTTTAAAAATTTACCGAGACCTCCATCCGATCGGTTTGAACTCCATCCGATCGGATGGCTCAAATGACCACCTCCAACCGATCGGTTGGAACCCACAACCAAATCGGTTGGAGTTTTCTAATTTTTTTTTTTATAAAACTAAGGTTTAATAAAACAGTAATTATGATATTAAAGGTATTAAAAACATTAACTAAGGTGTCTTAAAAACTACTAAATCATTAACTAAAATTAAAATTACTAAAAACATTAAAATAACTCATAATGACAACTTATAACTACTAATAACTAACATTAATAATATAATCATAAAACTAATTAACTAAAAAAAACAGAAAATTAAACATTAAACTAATAAAAACAGAATCCTAGAAATTTTACCGAGACCACTAACTGATCGAATGGATATCCATCCGATTCGGTTAGTCAAAAACCAACTATTTTTTTTTTTTTATACTTTTTACTCTAAAAACTTTAAAATTTCACAAATTAAAAATAATTTTATTACTAAAAACTAAGAAAATTAATCAAATCCCCGGCAGCGGTGCCAAAAACTTGATGCGCGTTTTATTAGTACAAGTTTTAAAATTTATAAACACGAATTATTTGATTATTATTTAGCACATACGAGCAAGTATACTCGTCTGGTGTAATAAAGGTGGGTAAGTCGAGATCGTCCAAAGGGATTTGGTTGTTTTAGTAATAAGAAAATCGTTTGTTAAATAAGGGTTGTCAATCCAAATTTATGTAAAATATTAATTTAAAAGAAACTCAATAAAAACTAAGCATATACTTGTGTATAATTCCTTGATTAGTAGTTAGGAGTATTATGACAATTTAAGTATAAAGTTTGGTGTAAAACTTGCTATGATGCGCAACTAAAAATAAGTAGTTATACAATCTATGATGTATGTCATGTTTTAACTACCACTAAGAATTCTATCACCTAAATGACTCCTTTCGGACATATCAAATTAGTATGACAATTCTATAAACACATGGTTGTTTTGAAAATCAATTCTTTTCTTATGAATTCCTACGAATCCTTTCGGTTCTTTTTCGTGATGAAATCGTCTCAAATCTATTTTAACAAGTAAATAAGATGGTTGTCAAGCATCTTATTCCATACTAATTTGGTGCATTAATATTTTGGAATAAAAACAAGTTGAAATTCCTTTCGGACCTACTTTTCAAAAGATTGTTTTTACCAACAAATTAAGCTTGAAAAGATGTTATTTCAACAAACTCATAAAATAGATATGTTTTCATGTATCACCTTTTTCATAAAAGAATACTCCATTAACCAATCACATCATATACACAAGTATATCACAAATTACTCCATAGCTATCATATTAAAACACAAGTAAATAAGAAAACTTTCATTAAAATCAAAGTAACAATTGTTCATTATAAGTATCAAGGTGTACCTAGTCTTGAGAATTACAATGAATAAACTTGTGGAACTTTAGCAACCACACTCCTCCAATTGCTTACTAACGTAAGTAAACAACTCCACACTCGAACCAATGCTTGAGACTTTAACTCAACACGTTATGGATGTTTTTACAATACTTAGTAAATTTTCAGGCAATATAAGATAAACTAACAAGATTTGGTGTAATACTAAGTTAGATATTGGTGGTACAAGGAATTCTACACCCTAAGTAGTCATTATATAGCATAATGACACTTATCCTTCAAGTAAAAACGTCCCTCAATAGTTAATAAGCAGAAATGATCAGCCACACATGATTATGGGGAGTAAATACGTCCATAAATGCAAACTTGTAACTTCAGTCAACCCCATCTGATCGGTTTCTCACCATCCGATCGGATGGTCATTCTTTTGGCACGTTTCCAGCCGAATCGTATGCGATTTGCATCCGATCGGTTGGAAGCTGTCTGAACCATATTTCTTTGTCTTTTCTTTGTCGTTTTACGTTGCATGCATTATTTTTCTTTGTGGCATGACTTTGTTCATTAGAACTTGATATTTCCTTGATAACTTCGTGTAGAAAACTTGTCTTTATCAAATCCTATTGTCCATGCGACATTTCTTTCTTCCTTGATCTTCTTGAAACTCTCCAAAAATGCATGACCACTTCATTTCTTCATCTTTTAATCATTTTTACCTGCTTTTGGCTATATTTGCATGCATAAACACTTTTCCACGGTTAAGTAACAAATATATACAAATATGACCAATTTCCACACATAAAACAAACAATAACGCGACTAAAAACATGTTAATTTTGAGCGTTATCAAGGTCCCAAATACTCGGTGTAAAGCAAAAGACTATGAATGATAATAGGTCTGGACATCCTCATATCTAGTGTCACTCTGTGCCTTAAGTCCTAAGGGCCTAGTTACCTGGGATATTATGCTTAAAGTTAACACTAGGGTTGAGTGAATTCATTGGTTTAGGTGATAAGTGTTTGAATACATGTTCCTCGAGGTTCAGGTGTTATACCCCTCAAGGAAAGAGTATAGTTTAGAAGTATTGCGCTAAGCTCATGACACCTCAGGTTAACATGTCTAGGTCATGGGACACTGCAGACCCTTAGATGACGGACGATGATAAGCTTAGCTTGCCAAGGCTAAACATATAGGGCGTGTTCAAATATAGTGCTTATTGGTACCCGGCAGGGGCAAACCAACGGGAGTTGTCAAACTCCAAATAGATTTATTCACTATACTCGCGTTCACTCGAAAGTGATTATGATTCATGATATTTGGGTTGATGAGTGCTTAAACACTCATCATTTTTGGTCAAATCTGAACTGCAAAACATCCAAAAACACTCAAAAATGCATCAAAATACTGAAAATATCCCAGGGATTTTGTTTTATATGTTTCAGATGCAAAATGATTAAAAACAAAGGAAAAACGAACAAAGTTTGCATAATTGGTAGTTTCAGTCCCCCAACTTTCAAAAATTAGCAAAAATAGTCCCTAAGCACTTATTTTAAAAGAAAAGTCACCAAAGGTCCTTTTGAAGTCATAAGTTGTCATATTTAGTCCTTTGGTGAAAAATTTCAAAAGTTTTGAGAATTTACAATTTTGGTCCCTGTACTTTCAAAGTTGGCAAAAAATAGTCCCTGGGATGTAAAATTTTGGAAATTATCATTTATGGTCCTTGGGTTATTCACACTTGGCAATAGTGGTCCTTTTTGATAAATTTTAGAAAATTACAAGTTTAACCCCTCAAGTTTCAAAAATGGCAAAATTAGTCCTCGGGTATTCAAAAAATTAGAATTCAACTTCTATTACCCTTGTACTATTCAAATATGGCAGGAATTAACCTTGTGAGAACTTTGGGAAGTTGACAAATCAGGTCCTTGAAATTTCGGTAAAATACAAATTTGGTCCTTGTGATACTTTCTAAACCAACCGGACCCTTATTATATTAACACCCCAAAACAACACAACCAATCCAACTCCCTACCCTGGTCCAGCCATTACACCAGGCCCAACTCACCCTCACCAAGCCCAAACACCAAACAAACCCACCCCGTATATACTCCCAGTCAAACACTCACCTTTGACCAAACCCTCTTCCCACCAAAACCACCCTTCCTTGCTATACCACCCCCTCCATACTACCTGGTTTCACCACCACTTGCCTCTCCACTTTTCACACCCTGTCCCCTCCACCAACACTACAAACCAATATCCAATTAATGATCCCAAAGCTTTACAAGTAACCTACTAACTGCCAAAAGATCATTTCCCGCCAAAATGGATTCAAGGGTCAAGATCATCTAACTTTCATCCAACGGCCAAGAGGAGAAGTGGGAAAGTCTCAGGAACATGCCTTAGTCACTATAAATCAAGAAAGAAGACCAAGAGAAGGGCAGTTAGAATCTAGTAGTTTTTAGCTTAAATTTATTTATGTCGAATTTATGTTTAAATGTTTTTCAGACCAAATTAGTTAAGCAAGTTGTAATCTCAGTTGTAATGTTGTAAGTTTGATGTTTCAAATTAATTAAATTCAAGTTTCAAGTTGATTCTCAGTCTGTGAAATTTCCTGTTGTTTCAAAATTCTCAAAAAGAGTAGTTGTTGTTTCTAGCTGTTGCAATGGACTCATAAGCTCACATAGGCTCCCCACAAAGCTTATTTAATCTTTTAGAAACACTAAAACTCAGTTAGTAACAAGAAACCAAAAATACAAAAAAAAAGAAAAAAAAAGAAAAATTGAAATAAAATAAAAAGTTGCAGGTTTGATAAGGAAGAAGCATGGAGCACAGTTGATAAGGGATGGCTGTGGATTAGTACTCCATGGGGAGTGATAGGAATGGTTCAAAGATCCTTGGTTCATGATAGTGTGGCAGGAATGCTTTTGAAAGAACCTTTCTCATTTTTATGCATTGCTATTCAACTTCTTATTTGAGCTTATCTCTGTGTTTTTGTGGTTTATCTAGTGTAGGGTAGTAAATTTGAAGCTCATTCTTTAGTGCTTATTTGTAATTTTTCATCATAACTTTGTATTCCATTTTCTCAGTCAACATAGCATATTGAAGAAACTTAGTCAATTGATTGTTAGTGATAGCATTTCTTAGCTCAAATCAGTCTAGAATAGTATATTTCAATGTTTGGTTTCACATTGTGGCTTAAATCTTTGTGATGCTTTGAATAGGTGTTGGACTCAGTTTTAAGAGGGTGTTTGGTTCTGTTTAGTATTACCTGTGGTAATGGCTTTCTACTTGTTATTTTGCATACTCAATCCTCTTAGGTGATATTAGAACTAGTCAAACCATAAAACCAAGGTTTAAACTAGAGCTAGTGATATGTGGGAATCGCACCGGGCTTTACCTCTCGAGGGATCTCGAGAAGCTTACAACCCCCACCAGGAAGTGTACCTGATCGTTGTAGTATATTATAGTGACAAGTACCGGGGGATTGATCGTTCAACTCAGGAATAGTGTCGCTAGGATTAGAAAGCCTAAAAACTAGATCTAGAGGTGAGGGATGATTCTTTTTGTATTTTTTATATTTTATGAAAGCAATTAAAAATCTCGGTTTTTGGAAGAGTGGGCGGAATTAGTTGCTTATCAACTAACCCAATAACTAAGATGCAATCAAAATAAAATAACAGAAATGAAAATAAAGCTAATTAAACTAGTGGTGTGAACAATAATGGGGAGAATTGTGTTTACTTAGGTTTCATTACTCCCTAGATATCTTTTACAGGTTGATAGTTTGTTACAATTGCATGGATGACGGGTTATATTCCTTAATACCATTCGTAGGGTCTCGTACATGCTTCCCTAACTCTATAAGCTCCTACTTCACTCCTATGTCGAGCCTGCTAGAAGCTCCTAACATGGGATCATTAGAATTTGCTCATGCATTAAATACAACCATAATAAACTAGTACGCATTGGTTCATGTTTCTTAAGACGTTCAAGCATGTCACCATTGGAAGTCTGCCAGTTTTCTTAAGCTTAACATCGAAATCATTCATCCGTAACAACTATAAACAAACAATCAACCCATAATCAACATCTAGGTTTCACTACATCTAAGCAAACACAGAAGAGATCTAGCCTAGCATGTTGAATTCAAGATAAGCGTAATATATATTCAAACAACACATAGACATATTGATTAAATTGAAAGAGTACTTATCTCAATTGAACATGAAAGGTTTCAAAGGGTAAAAACCCTTGAAAGAACAGTAAAATTCGTGCTAGGGTTTCTCCAAACTTATACCCTACTTGTTCCTCTTAATGAATGAAAATTGCATAACTATATATAGATTTTACAGGGTGACGGCATCAAGAGGGGAATTTTGACGCCGTCAAGTCGCCGCCCATAATGATATCGGATTGCTTAGATCCAGTTTTGACGCCGTCATGTGTAATATTACTCTGGGCCGTCACCATATCTTGAACCTTGACGGCCATACGTGACGCCGTCACATTTTCTCTGGACCGTCACCACTTCCAATTCTTGTTTTACTCTTGACGCCGTCACATGAAGACTCTTGACGCCGTCAAGTGCTGTTCCCAGCAAGGAAAATTAAGACTTTGCCGTTTTCTTTACTTTTATGCTCCAAAAACGTCCAAAATGCTTCCTTTTCCAGAATTCACTCCAAAAGTACCTAAATTGACAAAAGGAACGATTTAGGGCAATGTTTGATCAAATAAATTTAAATCCGGGTTTAAATGACCCCCTAAAAACGGTTCATTTATCGCCTCATCAAATACCCTTACACTTGAGATTTGCTTGTCCTCAAGCAAATGCGCTTTTATTCTAATCAAAATACAAGTTAGGGGTCATTTAACACTAATATATAAGTAATTACAACAAATAATCGTTCCAACAAAGACCAAAGACAAGCACGGAGGTCATTTACTAGCACCTCACAAATAGTGTTTAGATACTCACATCTCTCGGGTGTAATAAAGTATATATCACAATATGGAAATGGAAAACATCTCTCACTACCTGTCATAGCAAAATAGATTACCATAGGATTGGGAAAGGATCAAACCTCCACCACATGGCGCAAGCACCTAGGATAAACTATCAAAGAGGTCTTTCAAAGGGTTATAATGTTAGGTGTAGGGATATGTGTTGGGAATTAAATAATCAGAAGAATCAGCATAAAGGTTTAAGGAAAAACATCAAGTATGTTTCTGCTGATAAAATACAAAGCACGTGTCCACTGATGGATTCTGCTGAAGAAGGTTTCTACTCATAGTGTTTCTGCTGATGGATTCTGCTGATGCTACTATGACTCATACAAACAGCTGTGTAGATAAGTACGACTTATTCTACTGACTCATATACAAGAAAAATATCTTTGTTGTAGTCATCAAATTGAACACTCCAAGTGAGTTGTAATCCTAGATACATGTTGTATCTTAATGACTGACATGATAAGTCATCATCTAGCTAGAATGAAGATTAGTCATAAGCTAGTAAATTAGATGAGTCATATAGATTGTAAAAGATCTTTCCTTGGACTATAAAAGGAAGATCTTAGATATGTGTATAGATATGCATGTGACGAGTGTGATAGTGATAGACATATACATACAGAAAAACATTAGAACAAAACATAAGATTCAAGGTCTTTGTAACCCTAGTGATAGTGAAGATCACTCGTATTATTCTGAATAATATTGAATCGTTTGGTGAAATACTTTCATTGTTCTTTGTTAAATAAACACAAGCATCACAATTCCATTTCCAATAAACATTCTAAGTGTGATTAAGTAGATTCCGCATACTTAATCATATTCACTCAAAGTATCATATTTACACATTAAATGGATACAGAATCTATTCAAACAAATGTTGCTGCAAAATTGCCAGTTCTCAAACAGAATAAGTTTGAATTGTGGAGGTTAAGAATAGAACAGTTTTTCCAGGTGCAGGATTACACTCTCTGGGAAATCATTGAAGATGGAAACTCTTTCAAACCCACAACCACTTTATCAACAGTTGAAGGTAGGGAAATTCCAGTTGTTCAAACTATCCCTACAACTGCTGATGAAAGAATAAAGAAGAAAAATGACCTCAAGGCCAGAAGTATGCTGATGATGACTATTCCAAATGATCAACTTATAAACTTCAGCAAATTCAAAGATGCCAAGTCATTATTTGAGGCAATTGTTGCAAGGTATGGAGGGAATGAAGCCACCAAGAAGACCCAGAAAACCCTTCTCAAGCAGCAGTTTGAAAATTTCTCATCAACCATGAATGCATCTCTTGACCACATGTTTACAAGGCTACAGAAAATTATGAGTCAACTTGCTGTTCTTTGGGTTGATATACCTCAAGAAGATTTAAACTTAAAATTTCTGAGAAGCTTACCAGAAGAGTGGGCTATGCATGTTGTTGTTTGGAAGAATAAACCAGACATAGACACTATGGATCTTATGGATTTGTATAGCAACTTTAAAATTGTGGAACAAGAAGTAAAGAAAACTGGTGTCTCTAGTTCATATACTGGGAACATGGCTTTTATGTCATCTCCTAGTATCTCAAACCAGTTAAAGATGAAAAGGTTGATAGTGGAGCTGTGCTGCTAGTTCATCAAGCAGCACCTTTGGTATATTGAATGAAAAGGCTTGCTGTGCCTTTTTCACAAGCCAGAATAATGGGTCCATGCTTACTCATGAAGATCTCTTAGAAATCAATGATGATGATTTAGAAGAGATGGACCTAAAATGGCAAATTTCTCTTCTTAGCATGAGGGCTAAGAAATTCTATCAGAGGACAGGGAAGAGACTCACCATCAGCAGCAATGATACTGCTGGTTTTGACAAGTCAAAGATAGAATGCTATAACTGTCATATGTTGGGGCACTTCTCAAGAGAATGTAGAAGGCCAAGGCAGCAAGATAGCAAGAATAGAAGTTTTGGAAGCAAGTCCAAGACAGGGGAATCAACCAATCCAAAGGCTATGGTAGCTATTGATGGATTAGGATTTGATTGGAGCTTTACTACTGATGAAGAAGAAAGTTCTCCTCAGACAGCTCTTATGGCTTTCACCACAGAGGTACAACTTGATAAAGTTTGTTCAAATAATTGTTCTACTCTTAAAAGTTTAGAAAACTTAACCAAACGTTATGAGAATCAAAGGAAAGAATTAATTGATACAGCTCATAGCTTAACAAATCATAAAAGAGGTATAGCTACTCTAGAGGAACAAGTCATACATTTTAGAACAAATGAATCTACCTTTACTGATGTCAAAATTCTTCTTGAAAGAGAAATAATGTTTAAAAATAATGACATTTGTAACTTAAAAGCTGAAGTAGATAGGCTTAGTAAGGCTAAAGAGAATATTCAAATGAGTGTAGAAACACTAGATTATGCATCTAAGGGTGTGACTAACTTAATTGAATGTCAAGTAATTAATAAAGCTAAGTCTGGTGTTGGATACAAATCTGTTCCTCCACCATATAGAGGTATTCCTTCACCCCCAGGAATTGACCTAGAACACATAGGATTACCTGAATTTCAACTACTTGAATTAAAATATGGTGTTCAACCAAAATCTAATGTAGTTGATAATGAACCTTTGAAAGAAAGTGAAAGTTGTGTTTTCTTGTAGAAAGTCAGATGGTCCAATCATTGTGGACTCAACATCTGATGATAAAAAGTTTATGCAGGCTATGTCTAAACCTGAAGTGGTTAAGAAAGCAAGAACAAGAGTTCCTAAGATAGTCAAACACAATACTGATAGGCCTAAGACCAATGAAAAACATGTTAGGCAACCAGTAAGATATTGTGAACAATATAGAACCATAAACAAGCCTAGAGGTAAGCAAAGAAATTGGTATAGCCTCAAGTCTCTCCAACAAAGTGATAACAAAGTTTGTTACACATGTGGTAGTTTTGACCATCTTGCAGCTTTCTACAACCAATGGGTATATGGGTATGAAAGTAATAGAGTGAACTACAAAAGGCAAACACCTAAATCTCATTTTCACTCTAATTCTAAAAGATCAAAACCCAAAACAGTCACAAAAGCAGTTCCTGCTGATAGAGCAAAAACTGTTCCTGCTGAATGGAAAGTGGTTTCTGCTGAAAAACCATACATGACTGTTTACCCAAAATCAACAATTAAGGGTGCAAAAACAATTTTCAAACCTGCATCTAATATCGTTCAAAGGCCCATTCAAACAAAAGCAGTGGTCCAAAAACAAGTTTGGAGACCAAAGGGTACAACTACAAAGCTAGCAGTTTATGCTAAGCATACTGCTGCTAAGGGAAACAGGGCAAATGCTGTTAAGGCCTCAGCATGTTGGATTCTTAAATCCAATGTTGCATCAACAATTCTCAAAAGATTACATCCCATTGATGCAAGAGGCGAATCCAAGTCAGAAATGGTTTGGATCCCAAAACAAAACTAATTCCCTTATTTATGTGCAGGGACATTCATCAGCAGATACTGAAGATCAAGGATTCTCAGATAGTGGATGTTCAAGGCACATGACAGGCAACAAGTCTTATCTCTTAAATTTTCAATCAATAGATGGAGGCTATGTTACCTTTGGAGGAGGAATTGGAGGAAAAATTACTGGTAAAGGTACTATTAAAACCGGTAAATTAGATTTTGAAGATGTGTACTATGTGCAAGAGCTTTAGTATAATCTTTTTAGTGTCTCACAAATGTGTGACAAAAAGAACAAAGTTCTATTTACTGACACTGAATGTCTTGTATTTTCTTCTGATTTTAAGATGCCTGATGAAAGTCAAGCACTTCTTAGAATTCCAAAAAAAGGCAACATGTACAGTGTTGATATGAAGAAGATTATTCCAAAAGATTCTCTTACTTGTCTTATTGCTAAGGCCACATTGGATGAATCTATGAAATGGCATAGGAGGCTTGGCCATATTAACTTCAAAACCATAAATAAGATTGTCAAAGATGGTTTGGTAAGAGGTTTACCTCAAAAACGATTTGAAAATGATCAAACATGCATTGCTTGTCTTAAAGGCAAACAACACAAAGCCACTTGTAAGCCCAAAATTTTTAACTCTATCAATCAATCATTTTTTATGCTGTATATGGACTTATTTGGTCCTACAAATGTTAGAAGTTTGTTGCATAAGAGATATTGTCTAGTTATTACTGATGACTTTAGTAGATTTACATAGGTATTCTTTTTAGGTACTAAGGATGAGACTTCTAGCATCCTTAAGACTTTCATTACAGAGATAGAAAACCTAGTAAGCAAAAGAGTAAAAGTCATTAGATGTGATAATGGGACAGAATTTAAAAATAGAGTTATGGATGATTTCTGCAAAGAGAAAGGTATTAAAAGAGAATTTAGTGTTACAAGAACTCCACAACAGAATGGAGTTGCTGAAAGGAAAAATAGAACACTAATAGAAGCTGCTAGAACTATGTTAGCTGACTCTAAGTTTCCTATAACTTTTTGGGCAGAAGCAGTCAACACTGCTTGCTATGTTCAAAATAGAGTTTTAGTTGTAAAACCTCACAATAAGACATCATATGAACTTTTTAGAGGTAGAACTCCTGAAATAGGATTTCTTAGACCTTTTGGATGTCATGTGACAATTCTGAATACCTTAGACCATCTTGGAAAGTTTGATGGTAAAGCAGATGAAGGATTCTTAGTTGGATATTCTATCAATAGCAAAGCATTCAGAGTATACAACATGAGAACTAGAAGAGTAGAGGAAAATCTACATGTGAATTTTTTGGAAAATAAAACCAATGTAGAAGGTCAAGGTCCCAAATGATTATTTGATCTTGAATCTCTATCCAAGTCAATGAATTATGTGCCTTTTGTTGCAGAAACTAATGAATTTTCAGGTTCACAAACTGCTGATGCAACAAATGGAGAAGGATTAGAGAATGAGGCAAATCAAGATTATGTGATAATGCCAATATGGACAAATACAAGTGTGGATTCAACTTCAATAAATGGTGAATCTTCTTCTGGAAATTCTAAAGAAGATGTTGAAGATGAATACAAGGAAGAAAGAGCTAAGGAACAAGAGTTTCAAGTCAGAAGTAACACTGTTGTTTCTGCTGATAAGCAAATCGTTCCCGCTGATGAGCAAAATGTTTCTGCTGATGGACCATCAGAAGAAACACAAGCAAATCTCTCAGAAAATGAGGTGGATTTCAACAACCTTCCACCTGATTATCAAGTTCTTTCTACTCCACACTCAAGGATTCACAAAGTCCACTCCCTGGACAATGTAATTGGAGATGTACAATCAGGAGTGAAGACAAGACAACAATTGATGTCTTCAGATCAACAAGGGCTTCTTGATGCCCTTTATGCTTCAAAACAACATGAGTTTTCAAACTCTTGCTTATTTTTATGTTTTCTCTCACAAGATGAACCAAAGAATATTCATAAAGCCCTAGAGAATTCAAGTTGGTTGGAGGCTATGCAAGAGGAGCTTCTTCAGTTTAAGATTCAAAAGGTATGGGTGCTAGTTGATTTACCAAGTGGTGTAAGGGTAATTGGCACTAGATGGGTTTTTAGGAATAAACGGGATGAAAGGGGCATAGTGATAAGAAATAAAGCTAAATTAGTAGCTCAAGGGTACACACAAGAAGAAGGGATAGACTATGAAGAAGTTTTTGCTTTAGTAGCAAGGATTGAAGCCATTAGACTCTTTTTGGCTTATGCTTCATTTATGGGATTCCCAGTTTATCAAATGGATGTCAAGAGTGCTTTCTTATATGGTACTATTGAAGAGGAGGTGTATGTCTCACAACCTCCTGGTTTTGTTGATCCTGACCATCCAGACAAAGTGTACAGGGTTGTTAAAGCTCTATATGGCCTACATCAGACACCAAGAGCTTGGTATGAAACACTGGCTTCCTACTTAATTTCAAATGGATTTCAAAGAGGCAAGATAGATCAGACACTTTTCACCAAAAAGCATAAGAAGGATCTTTTGCTAGTTCAAGTGTATGTGGATGATATCATCTTTGGATCTACAAGGAAGGAGATGTGTTTGGAGTTTGAGAAGCTTACGCACAATAAGTTTTAGATGAGTTCCATGGGGGAACTTACATTCTTTTTGGGTCTGCAGGTTAAACAATCAAGAGAAGGAATCTTTATTAGTCAAGACAAATATGTTGCAGAGATTCTTAGAAAGTTTCAATTTGCTGATTCGAAAATAGCAAGCACACCAATTGATCCTGAGAAGCCACTTCTTAAAGATGTAGAAGGAACTAATGTGGATGTACACACATACAGATCTATGATAGGTTCTTTGATGTATCTCACATCATCAAGACCTGATATCATGTTATCTGTTTGTGCTTGTGCAAGATATCAAGTAACTCCTAATGTTTCTCATTTAACAGCAGTCAAGAGAATTTTTAGATATCTCAAGGGTTAACCTAGGTTAGGTCTATGGTATTCTAAGGAGTCATCTTTTGACTTGGTAGCATACTCAGATAGTGATTATGCTGGTGCTAGCTTGGACAGAAAGTCAACAACTGGAGGATGTCAATTCCTTGGGTGTAGACTTATCTCATGGCAGTGTAAGAAGCAGACAATGGTGGCTACTTCAACAACTGAAGTTGAATATGTAGCTGCTGCAAATTGTTGTGGTCAAGTCCTATGGCTTCAAAACCAACTTCTTGATTATGGGTACAATTTCTTACATACCATTATTCATATTGATAATAGTAGTACAATTTGCATTATTAAAAATCCAGTGCAACATTCAAAAACAAAACACATTGAAATTAGACATCATTTTATTAGAGATTGCAATGAAAAGAGGTTAATTCAAGTAATGAAAATTGCTTCAGAACAAAACTTTGCTGATCTTCTTACAAAAGCTTTTGATGTTGGTAGATTTCAGTACTTGGTAGCAGGTATTGGAATGCTTAATCTTTAAAATTTTCAATATAATGTGTTCTTGTATATAGATTTTGTTAATGCATCTAACTTTGTAATCTAAAACTACTATTACCAATTTAAAGCTATTCATACAGTTAGTCCTATGCATAATTCTAATTCAAGATAAGTACTTTGTACTTTGTTCTTTTGGTTTTAGACTAACAATTTCAGGTATGAATGTTTGAGCTCAAAGGCTATTTCAAGTGAAATTTGTAAGCAACAAATTTCTGATCATTGCTGCTGAATGCTGATCATTGCTGCTGATATAATAGGTTCATGATAGAAAGAGTTTGGGATTTCAAAACTCCTTAAAACTTCTTTCTTGGAACCTGATTATGATGTTTCACATTGAATTGATGATTTAGTTGATCAGTTAATAACTGATACAACTCACTTTCTATTATTTTATACTCTCAAGTATAATGTGACTAATCTACGGATATCTGATAGAAAGAATAGCGAGCAATAGTGAATCTAACACTTGTATTAGAGGTAACAAATGCCACGAGCTGGAAACCCTGTAAAGAAAGCCTTTTGAATAGGTTTATCTGTACACAGGCAGTTATTTATAACTGAAAACATTGGTTCTCACACAACCAGAGGTTACTTTAAACCGAAATTTTGATTAAGTGATAGTTACCACACTTAATCCCTTCAAAATGGTTAGAAGCAGTATGATTTTTTTTTATCATAAAATCATGTTCATACTGCTAAGTCAAATATTTCTTAAAAAGGATTTTCAAAGAGGCTCAGAAAATCATCTAATGATGGATTATGAGCCAATGCTCAGTGATTCACCACTCATAGGAGGTTACACACCTAGAAGTGATGAGGGCAGCATTTAAACTCTTAAGGAATTGATGGCTTCATGTACAAATTGTCTGAAAACATGGAAATTGCTAGATCAGATGATTGTGATATGATATAATTGTGAGAGATCTTCCAAACAGGGGAGGAAATTGCTCAGGAGAGAAATAAATCTCAGGGGAGGTTACAAAAGCCCTTTAAAGGAAGATTAACCAAAGAAAAAGAAGGAAAAGATAAGAGCATACAAGATGATGACATGGTTTCTACTGATAAAGAACAAGAACAAAGATGATAGGAGAAAGTTCAATCTAGATCAAAAGATGAAAGGTTTCAAGTTCAGTTCACTACGTTTGTTCATCACTTCCAAAGACATGCTGAAAAATGATTTCTACTTCTTGGAACAAGCATCCAAGAAACACAGCATCATTGCCTCTTATAATTCTTCAAGTTGAATATTGCACCATCTTTTAGTCCAAGATTGGAGCAAAGAAAAGAAAGCAGATGAGTTACAGAGAAAGACATTCAATCACTCAAAAGAGAAGAAAGTTCAGATCAAAGCACATGTTTGAATGTAATTCACATGTTTAGGGGAGGATTGTTGGGAATTAAATAATCAGAAGAATCAGCATAAAGGTTTAAGGAAAAACATCAAGTATGTTTCTGCTGATAAAATACAAAGCACGTTTCCACTGATGGATTCTACTGAAGAAGGTTTCTACTGATAGTATTTCTGCTGATGCTACTATGACTCATACAAACAGCTGTGTAGATAAGTACGACTTATTCTACTGACTCATATACAAGAAAAATATCTTTGTTGTAGTCATCAAATTGAACACTCCAAGTGAGTTGTAATCCTAGATACATGTTGTATCTTAATGACTGACATGATAAGTCATCATCTAGCTAGAATGAAGATTAGTCATAAGCTAGTAAATTAGATGAGTCATATAGATTGTAAAAGATCTTTCCTTGGACTATAAAAGGAAGATCTTAGATATGTGTATAGATATGCATGTGACGAGTGTGATAGTGATAGACATATACATACAGAAAAACATTAGAACAAAACACAAGATTCAAGGTCTTTGTAACCCTAGTGATAGTGAAGATCACTCGTATTATTATGAATAATATTGAATCGTTTGGTGAAATACTTTCATTGTTCTTTGTTAAATAAACACAAGCATCACAGTTCCATTTTCAATAAACATTCTAAGTGTGATTAAGTAGATTCCGCATACTTAATCATATTCACTCAAAGTATCATATTTACACATTAAAAGGTCCAACACCTATAGTGTGTGATCAATCAAGTGATCCGCTCAATACGGAATACACGGTTTTGTTGGATAAAGGCAATCTTTACTGGTGGCGAGTTAATCATCTTGGTTAATTACATGTACAATATGGCGTTGCTAAGCCAAGACTAGACTCGATTTAAGCTAATAAATGAAAAATATCAAAAACATAAAATAAACATAGAATGAAACGAGATGGTAGTCCGTATGTTTTTTCTCTTTATCCTTTTTCTTTTTTTTTTTTCTTTTTTACATTTTTTTTTCGATTTCCTTTTTTTTTTTTTTTTTTTTTTTGCCTACACTTTTACCATACCATCCAAAATAATACATCATAGGGAATGAACATTCCCCTTACACTTGAATTTTTACATACTCTACAATAAACTAATCTAATGACTCGAATCAGATAATTAAAACACTTGGAGTACTTTTAAGATTAACGCACATATGGGGGTAATAAATGATGTTCTTCCCCATTACTCCATGATGAGGCGAAAAATGATCCGTTTTTAGGGGGTCATTTAAGCTCGAATCCGAATTTATTTGATCAAATATTGCCCTAAATCGTTCCTTTTGTGATTTTAGGTGTTTGGAGAGTGAATTCTGGAAAAGAAGCCATTTTGGACGTTTTTGGAGCATAAAAGTGAAGAAAACGGCAAAGTACCAAATTTCCATGCTGAAGATACAAGGTGACGGCGTCAAGAGTAATATCTTGACGGCGTCAGACATGAAGATTAAAATACCGAAGGTGGTGACGGCATCAAACGCCTTCATGACGGCGTCAAAGTGGCAAGAATAAAATACCGTGGTCGGTGACGGCGTCACATAGGCCGTCATAAGTAGATCAAGGCCGTCCGAGGAAGTATATGGCGGCGAGGTGACGGCGTCACATGTAACTCTTGACGCCGTCAGCCTACTTTTCCTATATATAGTTTTCTAGTTTTTTCATTAAAAAAAGAGAAGTTTTGGTGAAACCCTAAAGACGAATTTGGTGCCTCTTTTACAGGTTTTTCAAGGGTTCCAAACCCTTGATACATTGCATTGTAATTGAGATAAGTGTTCTTCTAATTCAATCAATATGTCTATGTGTTGGTTGTTTATATCTTGTTCTTGTCTCAATTCAATTATGTTAGGCTAGATCTCTCTTGTGTTTGCTTAGATCTAATGAAACCTAGATGTTGATTATGTGTTGATTACTTGTTTATTCTTGTTCTTGGATGAATGATTTATATGTTAGGCTTAAGAAAACTGGCAAATCTCCAAATGGTAAAATGCTTGAATGTCTTAAGAAACATGAATCGAGGCGTACTAGGTCTTTATTGGTTGTATTTAATGCATGAGCCACTGTTTACAATCCCTATAGTTGTGCTGGGTCATGGTGTAGGAGGAGATAAGAGCTCATAGAGTTGGGGAGTTATGTATGCCACCCCACGAATGGTATTAAGGAATACAATCCGTCATCCATACAAGTATAACAAGTAATTAACATGTAAAAGATATCTAGGGAGTAGTGAAGTCTAAGTAAACACAATTTCTCCAATTACTGCTCACAACATTAGTATAATTTAGTTTAATTTCATTTTTATTATTTTATTTTGAATATATCTTAGCTTTGGGTTAGTTGAATAGCAACTAATTCCGCCCACTCTTCAAAAACCCGAGATTTTACTTGCTTTCTAAAAAATATAAAAACACAAAAATAATCATCCCTCACCTCTAGAACTAGTAAATTAGGTTTTCTAATCCTAGCGACACTATTCCTAAGCTGAACGATCAATCCCCCGGTACTTGTCACTATACTATACTACAACGATCAGGTACACTGCCTGGTGGGGGTTGTAAGCTTCTCGAGATCCCTCGAGAGGTAAAGCAAGGTGCGATTCCCACGCATCAAGTTTTTGGCGCCGCTGCCGGGGAAATAGTTATTGTCTAGGTTAGGATTTCTTTTTATTAGGTCTACTCATTAGATTCCTTTTTAGTGAGATTTTTATTTTCTTTTTATTAGCTTTCTTGTAGTCTATCTTTTCTTTGTGCATTTGTTCGTAGAAACCTTTCCATTGACTCTTCCGTTCACCATTATGGAGTTCGCGAATCCACCATACCACTAACCACAAAGGCCATTCTACCCTGTTGACATCTCGAATTTCAAACAATATCGAGATGAACCCATATATGATGCATGGACTCGTTTTAAAATTTTAATTCGAAAATTCCCTCATCATAGTTTCTCTTTAGCATCCCTAACTGAAACCTTTTACTATCGTGTCAGCCGATGTGACCAAATGTGCATTGATGATTTTGCCGATGGGGGCCCTAGGGAATTAAGTGCTGAAGAAGCATGGGATACCTTAGAAGACTATGCCCAATATTATTATAGAGTAGACAACCCAACAAACAACATCACAAATCAATCAAAAACAAGTTTGAAGGAGCAAACAGGAAGTGTGTCTGGGGATGAATATACTCATGTTGAGATACCTAGTTGGATGGCACCTAATATCATAGTACAAAACAAACACATAGGTAATCTTGGTACAATGGAGGATGAGGTGGACAATCCAAGCCCACAAAGTACCCCACAAGTCCTACCATCATTTGAGGCACATACAACGCCCGTGACTTACCCGGAAGAAGTAGAAGAGACTATAGGAACCCCAATTGAGGTAGAACCCTTGGACCAAGCACCACTAGAGGATATAGGTTTGAATACTTGTAGTGATAACCTTACTCCTAGTTCTAGGGAATTTCCTAATGTTGATGAACCGGAACCTCAACCTTTACACAACTTCCCATCCTTAGATTTATTTCTAGGAGACAAAAGAGGAACCGACCCACCCATCAACCAATATTGTCCGGGTAGTTTTAGGATGAAGGAAGCCATTCACTCACCCCCTTCACCTCACGTGGCATATTCACACCCTAAGGGTGTGTATCGCTACTTTCACCCACACTTAATCCTAAGTGTAGGGAGAACCTCCTCCATTTCCATTAAATAAGGGTAGAGTCAGGCTCGTGACTCGAACAAAAACAAGCGCTTCTTGGGAGGCAACCCATGTTTTGTGTGTTTTTATTTGTTTGTTTGTTTGTTTGATTTTATTTGTTTCCGTATGCATGTTTTATTTTTTATTGTTTGTGGCTCATGTTTCAAAGTAAATTGTGAAAATGCTTTATTTTGTTTTTAACTTCGTCTTAATTGCATATAAAGGTATTTTGCAAAAGATAAGTGTAAGGGAGATCCAAATTTGTTTATAAGAACGAAATTGAGCATGAACCACAACAATATTAAATGGACATGTGTATTAGTACTTGTTAGAGTCAAATGCTTGTATCGAGACGTAATGAAGTTTTGCAGGATTTTCCAGGAAGTAGGGCAAAGTTTTTCCAGAAATTTTCTGGAAACTTAACATAAGAATTTCTGCAGGTCCATTCTGACGGCGTCAGAGTATTGCTCTTGACGGCGTCAGTAGTAAAAATCTGGAAATTTTACCGGTTTTGTTTTTCTAACGGAGTCTTATGGTTTTTGTGAATTATTAAGTTTTATAATCTCCAGGAAATCTGCAAACTTCATTCCACAAGCATTATATCTTATCTTGTTTTCTAGGATTTAGTAACTTATATAGGATGCCGCCGATTTTACGCGAGGTTGCCTTGTCTATTGTTGTCAGGATTTACAGGTTATTTATGACAAGAAGATGATTTATACTCTGGAAGGGAAGCTTTGATTGTTCGTTTTCTTGGAAGAGGATTTAACCTGGCCAACCTAAAATCCATACCGAGCGAATCAGGGGAGTATTTGATTTCATTCTCTTTACTTTTTCACTTTTACATTCTTTACTTGAACATTGGGGACAATGTTCATCTTAAGTGTAAGGGGAGGGTAAAAAGATGATACCTTACATATGCACTTTCGCTTGAGTTTGTTTTGTTTAATAGTAGATGTGTAATAAAACTATGAGAAATACTTGTTAGTGCAATTTTAGCGCCAAATTTAAAATTTTTTACAACATTTAGGAGTGAAACTTTAGCCATAGCAAGCGTCTCATGGATAGGAGGTTGTATGACTAGCACATAACCGTATATTCAGAAAAATTTTCCACCCAAAAATGTGAGGTTCGCCTTTAGATTTGATAGGAAAAGCATTTACTATTAGTGCTTATGAGTGTACCGGTAGCATTTAGATTCTAGAACTTACGTTAGTGATGCATCCCGAGACCGCGAGTGAGACTACATTCGTGTGGTAGGATTTACTACATGATAAGAGGCATTAGGATCACCCTTGTGTTAAACCCGTATTATAATTACTTGACCATTTAAGTCATATTACTTGGCTAGTTAAGTCAACTAATTTTTCCCACACCCTTAGCGTTGTACTCATTTTTAGTACACGATACCCCTAGTACACCCCTCCGAGCCTATCTTTTCGTTTCTAACTTTAAGCATCTTACTTAAAGGAAGAATTTGTTACACCCCACTTAAATGTACACCCAAATCGCCTTAGCCTTCCGTGTATGCGCTCATTTTTAGTGCATTATTGTTATTTGTTAAACCCTAAGTTAACTTTCTAATTGATTACATGGTTGCTAAGTCGAGTCATATCATTGTACATATTGCTTTGGGACTATTGGGACTCATGGGTAAGTACTTATTTTATGGAGTAATGGGGAAGAACATAATATATTACCCCCATATGTACGTTAATCTTAAAAGTGCTCCAAGTGTTTTGATTTTCTTAATTCGAGTCATTAGATTAGTTAATTGTAAAGTATGTAAAGATTCAAGTGTAAGGGGAATTCTCATCCCCTATGATGTATTATTTTGGATGGTAGGGTAAGAGTGTATGCACAAAAAAAAAAAAAAAAAAAAAATAGAAAAAAAAAACAAGAAAAAGAAAAAAAATAGAAAAAAAAAGAAAAAAAAGAGAAAAAACATACGGACTACCATCCCGTTTCATTCTATGTTTATTTTATGTTTTTGTTATTTTTCATTTATTAGCTTAAGTCGAGTCTAGTCTTGGCTTAGCAACGCCATCTTGTACATGTAATTAACCAAGTTTGTTAACTCGCCACCAGTAAAACTTCCTTTATCCAACAAAACCGTGTAATTCATATCCCTATACCTAACGTTACAACCCTTTAAAAGACCTCTTTGATAGTTTATCCTAGGTGCTTACGCCATGTGGTGGAGGTTTGATCCTTTCCCAAGCCTATGGTAATCTATTTTGCTATGACAGGTAGTGAGAGATATCTTCTATTTCCATAATGTTATATTACTTTATTACACCCGAGAGATGTGAGTATCTAAACACTATTTGTGAGGTGCTTGTGTATGACCTCCGTGCTTGTCTATTGGTCTTTAGTGGAACGATTATTTGTTGTAATTACTTTTATATTAGTGTTAAATGACCCCTAACTTGTCTTTCGAGTAGAATAAAAGCGCATTTGCTTGAGGACAAGCAAATCTCAAGTGTAAGGGTATATGATGAGGCGAAAAATGATTCGTTTTTAGGGGGTCATTTAAGCCCGGATCCGAATTTATTTGATCAAATATTGCCCTAAATCGTTCCTTTTGTGATTTTAGGTGTTTGGAGAGTGAATTCTGAAAAAGAAGCCATTTTGGACGTTTTTGGAGCATAAAAGTGAAGAAAACGGCAAAGTACCAAATTTCCATGCTGAAGATACAAGGTGACGGCGTCAAGAGTAATATCTTGACGGCGTCAGACATGAAGATTAAAATACCGAAGGTGGTGACGGCGTCAAACGCCTTCATGACGGCGTCAAAGTGGCAAGAATAAAATACCGTGGTCGGTGACGGCGTCACATAGGCCGTCATAAGTAGATCAAGGCCGTCCGAGGAAGTATATGGCGGCGAGGTGACGGCGTCACATGTAACTCTTGACGCCGTCAGCCTACTTTTCCTATATATAGTTTTCTAGTTTTTTCATTAAAAAAAGAGAAGTTTTGGTGAAACCCTAAAGACGAATTTGGTGCCTCTTTTACAGGTTTTTCAAGGGTTCCAAACCCTTGATACCTTGCATTGTAATTGAGATAAGTGTTCTTCTAATTCAATCAATATGTCTATGTGTTGGTTGTTTATATCTTGTTCTTGTCTCAATTCAATTATGCTAGGCTAGATCTCTCTTGTGTTTGCTTAGATCTAATGAAACCTAGATGTTGATTATGTGTTGATTACTTGTTTATTCTTGTTCTTAGATGAATGATTTATATGTTAGGCTTAAGAAAACTGGCAGATCTCCAAATGGTAACATGCTTGAACGTCTTAAGAAACATGAACCGAGGCGTACTAGGTCTTTATTGGTTGTATTTAATGCATGAGCCACTGTTTACAATCCCTATAGTTGTGCTGGGACATGGTGTAGGAGGAGATAAGAGCTAATAGAGTTGGGGAGTTATGTATGCCACCCCACGAATGGTATTAAGGAATACAATCCGTCATCCATACAAGTATAACAAGTAATTAACATGTAAAAGATATCTAGGGAGTAGTGAAGTCTAAGTAAACACAATTTCTCCAATTACTGCTCACAACATTAGTATAATTTAGTTTAATTTCATTTTTATTATTTTATTTTGAATATATCTTAACTTTGGGTTAGTTGAATAGCAACTAATTCCGCCCACTCTTCAAAAACCCAAGATTTTACTTGCTTTCTAAAAAATATAAAAACACAAAAATAATCATCCCTCACCTCTAGAACTAGTAAATTAGGTTTTCTAATCCTAGCGACACTATTCCTAAGCTGAACGATCAATCCCCCGGTACTTGTCACTATACTATACTACAACGATCAGGTACACTGCCTGGTGGGGGTTGTAAGCTTCTCGAGATCCCTCGAGAGGTAAAGGAAGGTGCGATTCCCACGCATCACTCCATAACACAAATACTTTACCCGTGAGTCCCAATCATCCCAAAACAATTTGTACAAGGTTATGACTCGACTTAGCAACCATGTAATCAATTAGATAATTAACTAAGGGTTTAAACATATAACAATAATGCACTGAAGATGAGTGCATACACGGAAGGCTAAGGCGATTTGGTTGAACATTTGAGTGGGTTGTAACAAATTCTTCCTTTAAGTAATATGCTTAAAGTTAGAAACGAAAAGATAGGCTCGGAGGGGTGTACTAGGGGTTTCGTGTACTAAAAATGAGTAGAACGCTAAGGGTGTGGGAAAAATTAATTGACTTTACTAGCAAAGTAATATGACTTAAATGGTCAAGTAATTATGATACGGGTTTAAACACAAGGGTGATCCTAATGCCTCTTATCATGTAGTAAATCCTACTACACGAATGTAATCTCACTAGCGGTTTTGGGATGCATCACTAGCGCAAGATCTAGAAACTAAATGCTACTGGTACACTCATAAGCACTAATAGTGAATGCTTTTCCTATCAAATCTAAAGGTGAACCTCACATATTTGGGTGGAAAATTTTGCTGAATAGTACGGTTTTGTGCTAGTCATACAACTCCTATCCATGAGACGCTTGCTAAGGCTAAAGTTTCACTCCTAAATGTTGTAAAAAATTTTAAATTTGGCGCTAAAATTACACTAACAAGTATTTCTCTTAGTTTTATTACACACCTAACATCAAACAAACAAACTCAAGTGAAAGTGTATCCTATAAGGTATCATCATTTACCCTCCCCTTACACTTAAGATGAACATTGTCCCCAATGTTCAATTAAAGAATGTAAAAGTGAAATAGGTAAAAGAATGAAATCAAATACTCCCTGATTCGTTCGGTGCGGATAGTGCGGTAACAAGGTTAGATCTTCCTCCAAGAAAATGAACAATCAAAGCTTCCTTTCCAGAAATATAAATCATCTTCTTGTCATACATAACCTGTTAAACCTGAGAAAACAAACAAGGCAACCTCGCTTAAAATCGGTGGCAATCTATATATACTAACAAGTCCTAGAAAACAAATTAAGATATAATGCTTGTGGAATGAATGTTTGCAGATTTCCTGGAGTTTATAAAACTAAAGAATTAACAAAAACTTCAAGACTCCGTTAGAAAAACAAAACTAGCAAAATTTCCAGAATTTTACACATGACGCCGTTAGGAGTTAACTCATGACGCCGTCAGAAGTTAACTCATGATGCCGTCAGAAGTGACCTGCATAAATCTTTACGTTAAGTTTTCGGAAAATTTATGGAAAAACTTATGTCCTACTTCCTGGAAAATCCTTCAAAACATCATTATGACTCGATACAAGCATTTGACTCTAACAAATACTAATACACATGTCCATTTAATATTGTGGAGAATCATGATCAATTTCGTTCTCAAAAACAAATTTGGGATTTCCCCTTACACTTATCTCTTGCGAAATACCTTTGTATGAAGTTAAGATGAAGTTAAACGACAAAATAAAACATTTTCACAATTTTAGTTTTGAAACATGATCTACCAACAATAAAAATAAAGCATGCATACGGAAGCAAATAACAATCAAACAAATAAAAATCACACAAAACATGGGTTGCCTCCCAAGAAGCGCTTTTCTTTATTTTATGAGTCTTGTAGCTAGACTCAAGGTCATGGGTGATTACGTGACCTCATCGTTGGTCTCATCCACCGATTGTAAATGTTCTTTATAGAGACCAACCACCTTCTTCTTAATTGCTCCTATAATTCTATTGGCAAATTCCTTATCAACTTTATATTTTGGTCCTAAAGTCAAGCAATCCTTATAGAAAAGGCTCTTCTTCTTCCATACATAGTCCATGCCCTTTTTCTTATCCTCTTCATTGATGTCTTCAACAGCACCAATGTTATCCATGTCAAATCGAGGCACAAAACAAAATTCCTTCATTCTATTAGGCATCTTATATGTGATCCTATCAGTTTCACTAGCAAATTGGATTGTCCCTTCTATCTCATCATATTCTAACTTGGATTCTCCAACAAATGGTTTACCAACCACAACATGGGATAAGCGACAATCAATGACACAAGCTAGGTCTTCAACTACCATAAAATTAGTGATATAAGTAAAGTTCCCAACAAAGACATGTAAACCTTTAATTCTCCCAACAAAGTTACAAACTCCACCGGGGTATTTGGGGTCTCTTCTAGGTCCAAGTCTTGTTTTCACTATATCATTATAGACACTTGAGGACATAATGTTGATTGGGGATTTAAAATCAATGCAAGCATTGTCAATGTGTTTATACCCAATCATACATGGTATCTTAGCATTCTTAGGATCGCCTCTCTTTATCTTGGGTTCAATTCTAGTGAAAGGAGGTCGAGGGTTATCAATAAGATTATTATAGTATGCAATCTCCTCCTTAGTGGGGTATATATTGAAATAGTCATCTAGCTTCGGATCTATCTCCCCTTCCTCAAGTTCCTCAACAACATCCTCAAAATCTTTTGTTCCTAGGTCCTTATTTGAATACAAGGCGGTCGCTAGGTCACTAAATGCGTGGTCGAGCTCAAAATTAATCAACCTATTAAGCTCCCTAAGTTCCCTAATCTCATTCTCGATTTGTTCACGTAACAAAGCCACTTCTCTAGGGAAAAGGGGTGGATTCTCATTTTCCATAATGGTCAACGGAATAGTCAATGAATTTAATTTACTAACAACGACACGAAGAAATAGATAGACTAAGGAGAACCTAGAAATAAAAAAAATTACTAGAAAGGAATCTAGCAAGTAGACCTAATAAAAAGAAATCCTAACCTAGACAATAACTATTCCCCAGGCTACGGTGCCAAAAACTTGATACGTGGGAATCGCACCAGGCTTTACCTCTCGAGGGATCTCGAGAAGCTTACAACCCCCACCAGGCAGTGTACCAGATCGTTGTAGTATAGTATAGTGACAAGTACCGGGGGATTGATCGTTCAACTCAGGAATAGTGTCGCTAGGATTAGAATGCCTAAAAACTAGATCTAGAGGTGAGGGATGATTCTTTTTGTATTTTTTATATTTTATGAAAGCAATTAAAAATCTCGGTTTCTAGAAGAGTGGGTGGAATTAGTTGCTAATCACCTAACCCAATAACTAAGATGCAATCAAAATAAAATAACAGAAATGAAAATAAAGCTAATTAAACTAGTGGTGTGAACAATAATGGGGAGAATTGTGTTTACTTAGGTTTCATTACTCCTTAGAGATCTTTTACAGGTTGTTAGTTTATTACAAATACATGGAGGACGGGTTATATTCCTTAATACCATTCGCGGGGTGGCGTACGTACTTCCCCAACTCTATAAGCTCCTACTTCAATCCTATGTCGAGCCTGCTAGAAGCTCCTAACATGGGATCATTAGAATTCGCTCATGCATTAAATACAACCATAATAACCTAGTACGCATTGGTTCATGTTTCTTAAGACGTTCAAGCATGTCACCATTGGAAGTCTGCCAGTTTTCTTAAGCCTAACATCGAAATCATTCATCCGTAACAACTATAAATAAACAATCATCCCATAATATACATCTAGGTTTCACTACATCTAAGCAAACACACAAGAGATCTAGCCTAGCATGTTGAATTCAAGACAATCGTAAGATATATTCAAACAACACATAGACATATTGATTGAATTGAAAGAGTACTTATCTCAATTGAACATGAAAGGTTTCAAAGGGTAAAAACCCTTGAAATAGCAGTAAAATTCGTGCTAGGGTTTCTCCAAAGTTATACCCTACTTGTTCCACTTAATGAATGAAAATTGCAAAACTATATATAGATTTTACAGGGTGACGACGTCAAGAAGGGATTTCTGACGCCGTCAACTTACCGCCCATATTGATATCGGATTTCCTAGATCCAGATTTGACGCCGTCATGTGTAATATTACTCTGGGCCGTCACCATATCTTGAACCTTGACGGCCATACGTGACGCCGTCACGTTTTCTCTGGACCGTCATCACTTCCAATTCTTGTTTTACTCTTGACGCCATCACATGAAGACTCTTGACGCCGTCAGGTACTGTTCCCAACAAGGAAAATTAAGACTTTGCCGTTTTCTTCACTTTTTTGCTCCAAAAACGTCCAAAATGCTTCCTTTTCCAGACTTCACTCCAAAATTACCTAAAATGACAAAAGGAACGATTTAGGGCAATATTTGATCAAATAAATTCAAATCCGGGCTTAAATGACCCCCTAAAAACGGTTTATTTTTTGCCTCATCAGATAGTCAAAATCTATTCACTTTCACTCTCACAGTCCATTGTTGGGACCTGTGAGGATCAAACCTCACCTATTTGGTCTAAATCTTGTTCATGTATCTTAATTTAGTGTTAGCACAACATAAATAATCATAACAAGTTCACAAGGATCAAACAAGTTTCATTAAAGTCAAAGTTTAAGTTCAATATCAAAAAGTCAAAATTCATATTGTGCAGAAAATCCAAAATTTCCAAGAATTGTTGTGAATTTTGTGTTCAGTTTTAAGCTTTGAAATTTATTGAGTATAATATACCCCAGCTCAACTTTGAAATCCCACTTTCATTATATTTTTGAGATTTTTTGTGTGGGCCCTACACCCTCCCAAACACACCTGCAGGGTGAGGCATCTCCCCTGCACCACCACACAGTCACCACACCCCCATTTTGGTAGGTCCTATAGGCCATCTCAGTGGGTCCCACAGGCCCCCCTTGGGTCCTTTCAACCCTCACCTGGCCCTCTCTCCATTGCAGCCAAGCTTTTGAGCTCAAGCTCTGTGGACCCCACCTAGAATCTCTCTAGTTCTTTGTCCCATTTTCTGTGTGCAATTAAGGAAATCAAGTGCTTATTTTGGCTTATTGGCTTATTCAGTGGGCTTATTTGCTAGTTTCTAGCTTATTCCTGTCCAAGTAACTTATTTGAACCAAAATCCACCCCTGTGGACCCCATAGATGTTCATTTCCTTCAAAAGTCAACAAAAGTCAACTGTTAAGCCTTTTAGTGTCCATTTTGCTTATTTTTAAGCTAGAAAAAAGTTGTCTTCACAAAAGTTTCCTGTTTTTAGTATTTAAATAGATTTCTAAAAAAAAAAAACCAAAAAAATCCAATTTAAAATTAAGTGATAGTTTCTATTTAATATTAATTATCTTTTTAGTTTTCCTTTTTAGCTTTTTATTATGTAATTTGCATTTTTATATTTTTCTTAAGTTTCTTTTATATTAAAGTATTTTTAGGAATTTTTCTAGATTTTTCTCTTGTCATTTAGTATTTATTAGAATTAAATATCGTTTAAGTAATAATTAATTAATATTTAAGTATTAAATAGCATAATTAGTTTTTATCAAGTAATACCTAGTTTTTATATTTTTCCTAGCTTTTATATAATATAATATAATTTTTGGAATTTTCTCATAACTTTTACTGTTAAGTTTCTATTTTTTAGAATTTAATTAGTAATAAAGTAATATTTAGTTTAATAATTAGTAAAATAGTTTAAAGACATATAAAACCAACTTTTTATAATTTTTTAGGATTCCTGTTATGGTTAATTAGTTTTACAAAAAATTTCTTAATTTTCTAAGACCTTTTAGTATTTTTAATAATTTTGTTTAAGTTTAATTAGGTAATTAATATTAAATTAGTAATTAATCAATAGAAAATCCACGAAAAGACAAAAAAAAGTATATTTTTAAGTTTAAAATTAGTTTTTAGTTACTTTATAATTTTATAAATTTAATTTTACAATGTATTTAAGTTATTTAAATATTAATAATTAGTATTAAATAGTATTTAATTAATATTAAATAATTAATTAGTGTAAAAATTCATTGTCTTTTTATAAAAATTTTCTTTCATCCTTAGGTTTGTAAAAAAGTCATTTTCACCCCCTGAGGGTTTTCAGATTTCAGTTTTCACTTTTTATTTAGTACGTTGACGTTTATTTAAACTTAAACGTACCTTTTAAGTTTTAAAACGTTTTCACTTATCTGGTTTTTCAGTTTTTGTCCATATTAAGTATTTGTGTCAATTTCAGCTAAAAATCAGTAGTATAATTATCCTACCCCTTTCCTGTGAAAATCACCCGATCACAAGCACGCTAAAGTACAATTCACACCTCGTCGGGACATAACGACCTGGTGATACCCTATATTACCCGGAAGCATTGGTCTAGGTAGTTTCACCTTATTGACCAATCACTTGGTTAATTTAGGTTGACTGTTCAGGACCAATCAAATTTTGGCGCCGCTGCCGGGGAGGTTGTGCGCGTTTCTGCAGCGTCTTAGAGATTAGTGTTATTTCACCATCGCCACTGTAAAAAACCCATCACTTTTGTAAATTTTAAATCAAAACACAAAAAATTCATTAACACTTTTCCTAAAGTGTTAAAACACCAAAAAAAACAAACAAAACAGATCGTAACGTTTTCTATCTCGGATTTCTTTTAAGGTGATTCTTAAAGAAATACGATTTTGGATAACGGGGCGATACCAAAAATAATTCCAAAAGTTTTTTTCACATACACAAAACCCAAAAACATCCGTCTTTTTCTTGTGAATAATAATACATAAAAATAAACCGTCGGAAACCAAGACAGAACACCTACCAACTGGGGGTGTGAACATAATAAGTTCCCAAACAAAAGATTAAAACTTACCATTGTATCCTTGTGAGTGGTGTACCTTTCTTAAAGAAGCCATTCACTTGTGATTATTGGTTTAAGTTCACTATGGTTTTTGCCTCGACTTTGTTTTGATTGATTTTGCTCCTAGTGCATGCGCACTCGCTCTTCTAGGTCTACTAGCCTATTACGTGAGCTTGTAAGGATTCCTAGAAGACATCATAGACGTTCAGCATCAACAGTCGGATCTGAGATCCGTACTGTTTCTAGCTTTGCTGTCACCATGGCGGAAGACCGCCCCATGTGTGAGCTTCTCCAAGCACCCATCGAGGGTTAGGGAGATGCCATTTTTGTTCCAGCCATCGTGGCTGATAATTTTGAGCTCAAAACCGGGTTACTCAATCTTGTAACCTCAAGTCAATTCTATGGTTTTGAGAGGGACGATCCTCATGCTCACATTCGATGGTTCAATAAAATCACGTCAACAATTAAGCACAAGAATGTCCCATCTGAAGCAACCAAACTTCTTTTCTTCCCATTCTCCCTCGAGGGAGAAGCCCGGATTTGGCTTGAAAGACAACCTCCTCGATCTATTGAGACATGGGAAGATCTTGTAAAAAAATTTGTGAATGAATTCTTCCCACCTTCCAAGACCACGAGTCTTACGAACGAAATCACCAAGTTCACTCAGAAATATGATGAATCATTTGGTGAAGCGTGGGATCGTTTCAAAGAATTACTTCGCAAGTGTCCACATCATGGTTTCTCCGAGTTGATGCAACTCGATACTTTCTACAATGGTGTGAGCCAAGCTGATCAGGATTCACTCAATGCCTCCGCGGGAGGTAACTTCTTGAGTAGAACCACCAAAGAAGCTTTAGCAATCATAGAAAACAAGTCCAAGGTCCGCTCTTCAAGAAGCAAGCTGGTTGTTTCCCAAATTAGTGCGGGTCCTTCGACTTCATCTTCTGTGATTCAGTCTAGCACGGATGCTATAATTGACAAGCTCACTGAAGCAATTCAAGCTTTGGTTCTCGCCCAACAAAAGAAAGTTTCTTTTCCATAACATCCTCCACCTGCTGAGGTTAAAAAAGTGGAAGTCTCTGTGACTTGTGGTGGGCCGCATGCCTACTACAATTGCACAGCTACTGATGGTACTCCATATGAAGCTCATGCTGTTGCCGGGTCCCAAAATCAAGGAGGCAATCAACACCGCCCTCCTATGGACCCGAACTATCGTCCTCACCACTATCCTGGACCTCCCGGTTTTAATCAAAACCAAAATGTCCAAAACCGTAACCAAAATCAAAATAGAGTGAACCAAGGTTTCCAAAACCAAGGTAACTTCAATCAGGGTCATGGTTTTCAAAATCAAAACCAAGGTTTCCAAAATCAAGGTTTCCAACATCAAAGAAACTTTAGTCGAAACCAAGGTCAGGGTAATTTCAATCCCGGATATCAAGGTCCCAATCCGAACAATCGAGCTCCAAATTTTCCTAATCCGAATCAAGCCATTGTTCCAACTGGGCCTTCATCTGACGAGTTGTTAAAGCAATTCATGAAATCCCAAGAAGAGTTGAACAAGTTGTTGGTCAGCCAGATTTCTGATATCAAAAAGTCTTTAAATGATCGACCCTCGGGCTCAGGTACTACTTTACCGAGCAACACGATCGCTAAACCGAGGGGCGATGCTAAGGCGATCACAACAAGAAGTGGTGCTTCATATGATGAACCCGCGATTCCTACTGCCTCTTCTTCCTCTGCTCCAAAGGTAGTGGAACGTGAACCTGAGGTGACAACGGACAAAGTGCAATCTCCTAGCTCACCAAGTATAACACACGTCCAAAACCATCAAACCCAATACCACCAAATATCCCACAATCCTTCTCAAATATCTTTTCCAACATTCCCTTACACCACTTATACAAAAGTGTACCTTTGTCTCTTACACACTTTTAATCCTAACCATTGAATTCAAATTCAATCCATCTCAACCTTTCATTCTCTTACAACATCACATCTCTTACACATCCCTTACACATCTCTTATATTCCTTACACATCCCCAATCTCAACCATCCAATTCAAATTAAACACATCTCAACCACTCATCCAATCTCCTCTCTATTATACCACATGTGTTTAATCTTAACCCTCCATTTCAAACCCAAATCAATCTCAACCCTTGGATCACCCTTCCTCTCCAAGCCAAAGGACACTATGATCTCATCCATCCATTTCAAACCAAAACCATCTCAACCATCCAATCTCTTACAACACATCTTAACCTTTAATTTCAAAACCAAAACAATCTCAACCCTCCATCCAACCTTTCCCCCCAAGTAAAGGTATATTCCTTTGGAATATTCTCTTTCAAACCCAACCATGGTTCACCTCTTCCAACCATGATTAGTTCTCAACGTACAACTCTAACCCAACCTTGGTTAACCTAACCAACATACTTCTTAACCCAACTATGGTTACTTCTCTACACCCAACCATGGTTATCTCTTAACCTCACCAAGGATGGAACATTCCCTTGTGTAAACCTCTTAACCTAACCATGGTTCATTCTCTATAAACTTAACCCTTCTATACCTAACCATGACTAAACCTATAAACCTTTACCCTAACCATAGTTACACCTTAACCCTTCCCTTGAGGATTATTCCATGGCATACTCTCTTCTCTATTATGTCATGTGAGGAATACAATTTATACCCCTACCAAATTACCCTTTCTACTCTTCTACCCTTTGGTATTTGGTTTTCTTATAAACACTTCGTAAATGACTTTTCAAATTGGCTATTTGAGTTGGTAAACACTTAGAATGATTAATGTTAAGGCTTTTTGTGAAGTACAATTAGGGGTTTAGCAAGGATAGGTACTTAAAGGATCAAAACCAAAACTTTTGAGAAAACGTTTACAGACGCCTGGCGCGCTGCCCACGCGTTGACGCGTGGGTGACGCGCTGGCCTCGGTAAAATTTTGCAAGTTTGGATCTTGGACTATAAATACCACCCTTGCCTCTTGTATTCCTCACCCCTTGCAATTATTCTTTCTCTCTACATTCTTTCTCTCTAATCCTATAATTCTATCTCTTGTGTTCTTAATCTGTCACACTAACATCTATTGAAAGAACACTTCTTCTTTGCAAGGGAAGAATCACAAGAACCTAATACACTCTTGTAATTGTGTTGAGGGTCTTCTTATCTTTACCCTTTCTACTACAATTGAGTCTCTAGGTTAGGTTAGGGTGATTGGTGCGGAACAATCAACCTAAATTAACCAAATATATGGTCAACAAGGTCAAACTATCTAGACCAATGCTTCCGGGTAATAAAGGGCATCACCAGGTCGTTATGTCCCGACGAGGTGTGGATTGTGCTTTAGCGTACTTGTGATCGGGTGATTATTCACAGAAAAGGGGTGTGATATGAATTATTTGGAAATTATTAACAGATATAGCTTAGGAAAGCTACGTGATTCATTACGGGAATTGAGATTAAGAAGATTTGAGCTAAAACCTAAAAACGTACGTTTTAATTAAAAACGTACACTGACGAACGAAACAGAAAGTACAACTGATGAACGGAAAAGGTTACAAGTGTAAAATTATTATTTTTACAATCCTAAAAAATAAAGAAAATTTTAAGAAAAAGAAAAATTATTTTTACACTATTTAATTATTAATTATTAATTAATTACTAATTATCTATTTATTAACTAATTTAGCTAATTAGAATTATTAAAAATACTAAAAAGGCTTAGAAAATTAAGAAAATTTTTACAAATCTAATTAACCATCATAGAAATCCTAAAAAATTATAAAAAGTTGATTTTATGTATTTTAACTAATTTACTAATTATTAATCTAATTACTTATTAATTACCAATTAAACTAATTATATTATAAAAAATAGAAAATGAACAGTATAAATTCTAGAAAAATTTATAAAAATGTTTTACCTTATATAAAAGCTAGAAAAATTATAAAAACTATGTTGTACTTTATAAAATATAATTATGCTATTTAATTACTTAATTTTGATTAATAATAAATTAAACTAAAATTAATTCTAAAAACCACTAAACTACAAAAGAAAAATCTGGAAATTTTTTTTGAATTACTTTAACCTAAAAGAGAATTAATAAAAATATAAAAATGATATATTGCTTATAAATAAGCTAAAAAGAAAATTAAAATGATAATTTCTATTAAATAGAAGCTATCACTAAAATTAAAGTTGGTTTTTTGTGTTTTTTCTTTTTCCAAACTAATTTTACACTAAAAACTAATAACTTTTATGACATCACTTTTTAAGTAGCTCAGAAATAAGCACTTTGAGTGCTTATTTGTCCAACAGTTGACTTTGGTTGACTGCACAAGGAATTTAGCTCTAATGGGAGTGTGTGGGGTCCACAATGGTAAACTTTGGTTCCTCTGAGTTGTTTGAATAATATTGAGCAAGTTTCACACAGATAAGTTGGCTGAATAAGCTACAAGACCACAATAAGCACTTGCTTATTGTGGGTTCTGGGTCAGAAATGGGACAGAATTTGAGGACAAATCCAAGTGGGGTCCACTGGTCCCTAGGTCAAACAAAGGGTCAATTCTTGATCCCTGGTAGGAGGGGGGTTGGGAAAAGCCAATTGTGGAGTGTGGGACCCACTGGGTGGCCACAAACTACCACCAAAGGTGGTGGTGTTGAAAGACTACTGATGCACATGGCAAATGGTTGCCCTGCAGGTCAGTTTGAGGGGATGTTTAGTCCACAAAATAAAATCACAAAAATGCAAAAATTTTGGAAATCATAAGTTCTACTGGTATACTAACTACCCAAGAAATTTCAAACCTCAAAACCAAACACAAAAATCATGGAAATTCATGCCTTATTGGGTAATTTCTGAACATGTACTTTGACTTTTTGAGTAAAACTTGCAAATTGACTTTATTGACTTAAAATACACTGATAAGCTTAAATTAAGTTAAACTAATGTAAATTAACAACTTTCAAACCAATGTGAATGCTTTTTGGACTCCAAAACCCACACAGTTAACTGTGTGGGTAAGATTTTTGTGATTTTGACTTTGGGTAGACCTGGGACTAAATTGATGATCAATTTGACTTAATATGACCCTAAGCAGTTAATTTAAACCAAGAAATATACTAACAAACAACTAGAGCTCAGCAACACAGCATGATCCAAACACCCTTAATTGTGACTGATTTGGTGATTTTTTTAGCTAATGATAAATTCAGACCATGAAATTGATTCCCAAGACCTTATTATGATATACTAAGCATAAGTGAACAGATAAATATCAATCAAGAACAACAAATACCTAAGATTACCTAAGAGGCTAAAATGACAGTTAAACAAGAAATCTTTAACACACTGCTATTTCTGAGAACAAACCTAGATGTTAAGCAATATTATAACTAAGATCTATTAAATAAGCACAAATAAGCTAAGATCAATATTTAAGCTATTAAACAGTAGAACTATGAAAAATGAGAAAATTTCTTACAAAGCCTTCCAAGCAAATATAAAAGAACCAGGACCAATAGAACCAACCTATAGGCTTCCCATGAAGCCACTAACCCAGGGCCATCCTTAATCTACCCTGCTCCAGCTTTGATCTCCTTCCTTCTTGATTTTTTTATTTTTGAGTATTATTTTTCTTTATTTTTTTATTTTTCTATTTTTATGATTACAAGTCCACTAAGTGATATCTAACTATTAGAAACTTATAAGAAAGCTTAAAGAAGCATAACCAACTACTGAACAACAAGTTTTAAACATTTTTAATCAAATTAAGATTTTAAGTAAAAACAAGCATAACTGAATTAAAAAGGAAACACTGAATTCAATTGTTGGAATGAGTTCAAAATGTATTAAAAACACTTAGTACATTGACTGGAAACTAAAAATTACACTTAAAAGATAAAACTTATGAAATGCGACATACATTAAACTACATAAAAAAACTACACACTGCTTCTTGCTTCATCTCTTCCTTTATATAAGCTTGAATTAGGGTTTAGGAGACCCCTTTGTCCTTTCCCAGCAGCAAAATCAGCCATAGGATGAATACATTTTAATCTTGGCCGTTTAATGGTTTTCGCGCCCAAATGGTTTTTTGGAGTTTTCCTCAGATTATTGAAGCCAGAAGGATACATTTGGAGTGTAGCTTTTGTTTGAGTAGGCAAGGGGAGGGGGAATTGAGTGTGCATGTGGTGAAGGTAGGGGTGATGATGGTGTGGGTTTAGATGTTTGCAGGGGTGAGTGGAGTGAGGTGGAAGAGGCGGTCAAAGGGGGTCAAAGTTTGACCGAGGTTTATTATTAAACGGGGGAAGTAGTATTGAGTGGGAAGTGGGCTTTGGTTGTGGTAGGCTGAGGAGAGGGTGGAGTGGGCCTGGAGTTATAAGGGTGAGTGGATTGGGCTTGGATGTGTTGGGGTTGTGTTTTGTTTTGGTTTATTGCAAAACAAAGGGTCCGGTTGGTATAGTAATCACAAGGACCAAAATTGAAATTTCCACCAAACCAAGGGACTGAAATTGTAATTCTCAAAAAGTATCCCCAAGGACCAATGTTGCCAAGTTAAATAATCCACAAACCATTTTTGCAATTTTTTTACTTTTCAAAAATTCCCAGGGACTATTTCTGCAAATTTCCAAACTCCAGGGACCAAACATGTTAATTTTCCAAACTTTTCACCCAAAGTCCATTTTTGATAACTTTTGATTTTTTTAAGGACTTGGGTTGACTTTTCTTTCAAAATAAATGCATAGGGACTATTTTTGACAAATTTTGAAACTTTGGGGACTGAAATTGCCAATATTGCAAACTTTGATCGTTTTTCATTTGTTTTTGCTCATTTTGCATTTAAAACACATAAAACACAATCCCTGGGATAATTTAAGTATTTTGATGACTTTTCGATTGTTTTTGTATGTTTTGGCAGTTTAAATACGATAAAAATGATGAGTGTTTGCGCACTCATCAATCCCCCACACTAAACTATTGCTAGTCCCTAGCAATCTTTTTGGAAAACTTGATTGATTTGAAAAACTCTTTACCAAAAGCCACCACTTCTGGAGTAGCCAGATGTATCGATTCAAGTAAGAACTATGGTCCACCTGATAACCATGTGATTTTTAGCAAACCACCAGCTTTCAACGGTTTTGATTTGTCTTTACCAAGAGCCGTTTGCTCCTGGACTAGCCAACTCTTGATGGACCTAGTCAACATCTTGGTGAGTTGATTACCAATTATGGATTTTCCACTGCCTTTACCACAAGCCATAATCTTGCGGGCTAGCCAATTCATTCGCTTTGAGGGATATGGCGAGTTGATTTACCATACAATTTTGGGCAAATTGCAAGCCGTCAACGGATTTGAGTTATCTTTACCAAGAGCCATTTGCTCCTGGATTAGCCAATCCCTTTGTCGGTTAGACATGGCGGACTGATTACCACAAAAATTTTGAAATAAAGTGAAAAAATTTTGAAAATTTTGGCCAAAAACGGGGATACTTGAAAGTATTTTGCGATAAAATTCGCTAGAATTTCCCCCCCCCCCCCCACACTTAGAAATGAATATTGTCCTCAATATTCAAAGTCCCGGCTATTATGCCGACTCTTTGAATGTAAAAAGCCAAGATTTGAATCTAACTGTGGAAACACCATATTTCACTTTATTTCTATATATACACACTTTTTTTTTTTACTTATATACATATATACATTTTTCAAATAGCGGGGGGTTGGCCATTCCCCCACACTAGGGTGGTAGAAAGTAGAAAGAAATCAGAGATACGGGTGAAAACCCGTATTGTGCTATTGTTTTTGTTCATCGAGTCGCTAGCTTGACTCGATCTCTGAATTCAATTGTCCTTGGGGAAAGTTTGTAGATCCGGGACAACCATGGATGGTATGTCCTCTCCAAAGTAGTGTTTCAACCGATGTCCATTCACTTTGAAATTTGGACCGTCATTTTGAGATAATTCGACAGTGCCATAAGGATAAACCTTAGCGATAGTGAATGGACCAGTCCATCGGGTTTTTAGCTTTCCCGAGAAAATCTTGAGTCTAGAGTTGAAAAGAAGGACTTGATCACCAACGTTGAAAACGCGGTTCTTGATTTTTGAGTCGTGAATCTTCTTTGTCTTTTCTTTGTAGATCAAAGAGTTCTTGTAAGCTTGATCACGAAGTTCGTTTAATTCATTTAGTTGAATTTTCCTATGATCATCCGCAGTTTTGAGGTCAAAATTGGCATGCTTGAGAGCCCAATAGGCTTTGTGCTCAAGCTCGATCGTAAGATGGCACGCTTTCTCGTACACAAGTTTGTAAGGCATACACCCAATGGGTGTTTTGTAAGCCGTACGGAAAGCCCAAAGTGCATCATCTAATTTGTCCAACCACGATGCACGATTTTCACCTACGGTTCTTTCTAAAATTCTCTTAATTCCTCGATTGGAAACTTCTACTTGTCCACTTGTTTGTGGGTGGTACGCAGTAGAAAGACGGTGAGTTACACCATACTTTTGCATGACTTTATCAAATTTGTCATTACTGAAGTGCGTACCACGATCACTGATAATAGCACGTGGAGTTCCAAATCGAGCAAAAAGAGCTTTCAGGAATTTTACAACAACTCGGGCATCATTAGTGGGTAAAGCTTTCGCTTCAACCCATTTTGACAAGTAGTCAACAGCCACAAGTATGTATTTGTTGCCATGAGAAGAAGGAAATGGCCCCATAAAATCGATGCCCCAAATGTCAAAAATTCACAAACTTGAATTGCATTTTGAGGCATTTCATTCTTTTGTGAAATGTTCCCGTGACGTTGATAAGCGTCACAGGACTTTACCAGTTCCTGGGCATCCTTGTAAATCGAGGGCCAATAGAAACCAGAGTCAAACTCCTTTTTGGCGGTGTAGTTTAGATTATGGTGGCCCCCCGTGGGACCAGCATGGCAAGCCTTAAGAATTTCAGCGGCTTCTTGGCCATAAACACACCGCCGGATGACTTGATCCGCGCAAATTTTGAACAAGTAGGGGTTGTCCCAGAAATAATGTTTTACATCTTTGAAGAATTTATTTTTCTTTTGGGACGACATCCCTTTCACCACAAAGTTACCCGCAAGGTAGTTTGGAAAGTCGGCAAACCACGGGGTAATATAATCTCCACGAAAGATAACCGCATTGAGTGTCTCGAGAGGGAATGTTTCATTAATTTCTTTCCTCTCGAAGACATCTTGGTGGGGGTTTTCCAATCGGGAGAGATGATCAACAGCTAGGTTCTCAGCTCCTTTTTTATCACGAATAATGATATCAAATTCCTGTAGGAGGAGAACCCAACGGAGAAGTCTCGGCTTTGCATCTTGTTTTGCAAAAAGGTAATTCAAAGCCGAGTGATCCTTATACACTATGCTTTTGGTCAGTATCAAGTATGGCCAGAATTTTTCAAAAGCATACACCACAGCTAATAATTCTTTTTCGGTGGTGGTGTAATGACTTTGAGCCTCTGTCATAGTTTTGCTGGCATAGTGTATAGGCTGAAAATGTTTTGTTTTTCGTTGCCCCAAGACTGCCCCTATCGCATAATCACTAGCATCACACATGAGCTCGAAGGGCAAGTCCCAATCGGGGGCAACAAGAATCGGTGCCTCGGTAAGCTTTTTCTTTAATGTTTCAAAAGCTTCGATGCACTCGGGGGAGAAGATAAAAGGAGCATCCTTCTCAAGGAGATGGGTCATCAGCCGGGCGATTTTAGAAAAATCTTGAATAAATCTACGATAGAAACTGGCATGACCCAAAAAGCTCCTAACACCTTTTACGGTTGTGGGATGAGGTAATTTTGCAATGACATCCACTTTGGCTTTATCAACCTCAATCTCGTTCTTTGAAATTTTATGGCCGAGGACAATGCCCTCTTTGACCATAAAGTGACTCTTCTCCCAATTTAGACATAACTTTGTGTCTTCACAACGTTTTAGCATGTCGTCTAAATAGGAGAGGCATGATTGGAACGAATCCCCAATGACCGAAAAATCGTCCATGAAGACCTCCATAGTTTTCCTGATCATGACGGAAAATATGGACATCATACATCTTTGAAACGTGCCCGGAGCATTACATAAGCCGAATGGCATACGTTTATAAGCAAATGTTCCATAGGGGCACGTAAAAGTGGTCTTTTCCTGATCTTGCGGATCAATGGGAATCTGAAAGTAACACGAGAAACCATCGAGGAAGCAATAATACTCATTCCCCGCTAATCTCTCGAGCATCTGATCCATAAAAGGCATAGGAAAATGATCTTTACCGGTGGCGTCATTTAACTTGCGATAGTCAATGCAGACACGCCATCCCGTAACCAAACGAGTTGGAATTAACTCATTCTCCTCGTTTGTGACAACAGTAATGCCACCCTTTTTTGGAACACAATGAATTGGGCTGACCCAAGGACTGTCCGAGATAGGGTAAATCAATCCGGCATCAAGAAGTTTTAAAACCTCTTGTTTGATAACCTCATGAATTTTTGGATTCACCCTTCTTTGTTGTTGGACTGCAGGTTTGAAGTCGCCCTCCATTAAAATCTTGTGAGTACAAAATTCAGGGTCAATGCCCTTGATGTCGGAGAGTCGCCAAGCAATTGCTTGTTTATGAGACTTCAAAACCTTTATGAGCGCAGCCTTTTCCTCAACACTTAAGTCTTTAGCAATTATGACGGGTAATTTATCATCACCCTCCAGAAATGCATATTCAAGATGAGGCGACAAGTCCTTGAGTTCAACCTCAGGGAAGTCATCAGTTTTCTCAACATTTTTTACTTCCACTTTATGAAGTGTTTGTGGTAGAATAGGAAGAGGAGAGGGATCTTCGTTTAATAATTTCTCAAGTAAGAGAATATCCCTCTCGGGGCCAATCTCTTGGTTATCGATTCCATCGGGAATCGAATTACTTTTGAGAAAGGCCTCAATTTCTTACAAGATGAAGTCACTTCCCTCAAACGGAGTGAGGGAAGGAGAAGAATTGGCTAGGATGGGATGAGAAGATTGAGTGAGGTTTTCACTCGAAGAATCATCAATGAAACCTAAAATCTCTTGAGCATACTCCTCAGCAGCAACATCGATGACATCTATTTGATTCACAGATTCACAATCATAATTGGAGGAGTATCTCGAAGTTTGATTTAGGTTGAAGGTTATGGCTTCCGTTCCAACACGTAATGTGATCTCATGCTCAAATACGTCGATAAGAGCTCGCCCAGTTATAAGGAATCCCCTTCTAAGAATGAGAGGGACCCTAGAATCGGCATCAAAGTCAACAATCACAAAGTCTGCCAGAAAATGGAACTTTCCCACTTTAACAAATACGTCCTCGGCAATGCCAATGGGACGAGAAATCGAACTGTCGGCAAGCTCTAAAGTCATGTACATGGGAGTAAGTTCGGGAAGAGAGAGTTTCTTCCACACAGAATATGGCATCAGGTTAATGCTAGCACCTAGATCGGCCAAGGCGAAGCATTCAACCATACCCGAGAAAGTAAAAGGAATTAGAAATTTCCCGGGATCTCCAAGCTTTTCAGGAAGCTTTTTCAAAAGAACTGCTGAGCAATTCTCATTTAGAGGAGTTCTTGCCATCTCAAAGAGTTTCTCTTTATTACTCAACAGATTTTTGATTGTCAATGCAAACTTGGGCATCAAGAGAATAGCATCCGCGAAGCTAATATCAAAGTGCAAATCTTGGAAGATTTGGAAAAACTTATTCATTTGGTGATTGGCTTTTTCGTGGAGCTTTTGTTCACTGAGACGTGATGGATAGGGAATAGAAGTTTTGGATTTAGGGTTGTCCACTGGAGTTTCTGGTGGATCAAAGACAACTCGAGGCTTACATCTGGTTTTAGGAATAACTTGAGGTTGGACGTGTGCTGTACTTCGTGGGCTAGGAGTTTGCACCTTGTCCTTTGTCACCTCAGGTTCACGATCCACTACCTTTGGAGGAGAGGAAGAAGAGGTAGTAGGAATCGCAGGTTCATCATATGAAGCACCAATTCGTGTTGTGATCGCCTTAGCATCGCCCCTCGGGTTAGCGATCGTGTTGCTCGGTAAAGTAGTACCTGAGCCCGAGGGTCGATCATTTAAAGACTTCTTGATGTCAGAAATCTGGCTGACCAGCAACTTGTTCAACTCTTCTTGGGATTTCATGAATTGTTTCAACAACTCGTCAGATGAAGGCCCGGTTGGAACAATGGCTTGATTCAGATTAGGAATATTTGGAGCACGATTGTTCGGATTGGGACCTTGATTTTGAAAATTACCCTGATTAGGGTTGTTGTTTCCATGAAAATATCCCGGATTGAAATTACCCTGACCTTGGTTCCGGTTAAAGTTTCCTTGATTTTGATGTTGGAAACCTTGATTCTGATTGTGAAAACCGTGACCCTGATTGAAGTTACCCTGGTTTTGAAAAGCTTGGTTCACTCTATTTTGATTTTGGCCACGGTTTTGGACATTTTGGTTTTGATTAAAACCAGGAGGTCCAGGATAATGATGATGAGGATGATAGCTAGGGTCCATAGGAGGGCGATATTGATTGCCTCCTTGATTTTGGGACCCGACTACAACATGAGCTTCATACGGAGTACCATCAGTAGCTGTGCAATTGTAGTAGGTATGCGGCCCACCACAAGTCACACAGACTTCCACTTTTTTAACCTCAGCAGGTGGAGGATGTTGTGGAAATGAAACTTTCTTTGTTTGGGCGAGAACCAAAGCTTGGATCGCTTCAGTGAGCTTGTCAATCTTAGCATCCGTGCTAGATTAACTCACAAAAGATGAAGTGGAAGGACCCGCATTGATTTGAGAAACAATCGATTTGCTTCGTGTAGAGCGGACCTTGGACTTGTTTTCTATGATTTGCAAAGCTTCTTTTGTGGTTCTACTCAAAAAATTACCTCCCGCGGAGGCATTGAGAGAATCCTGATCAGCTTGGCTCACGCCATTGTAAAAAGTATCGAGTTGCATCAACTCAGAGAAACCATGATGTGGACACTTGCGAAGTAATTGTTTGAAACGATCCCATGCTTCACCAAAAGATTCATCATATTTTTGTGTGAACTTGGGGATTTCATTCTTAAGACTCGTGGTCTTGGAAGGTGGGAAGAATTCATTCACAAATTTTTTGACAAGATCTTCCCATGTCTCAATAGATAGAGGAGGTTGTTTTTCAAGCCAAATCCGGGCTTGTCCCTCCAAAGAGAATGGGAAGAGAAGAAGTTTTATTGCTTCACAAGGGACATTTTTGTATTTGATGGTCGAAGTGATTTTATTGAACCATCGAATGAGAGCATGAGGATTGTCCCTCTCAAAACCGTAGAATTGACTTGAGGTTACAAGATTGAGTAACCCGGTTTTGAGCTCGAAATTATCAGCCACGATGGCTGGAACAACAATGGCATCTCCGTAACCCTCGATGGGTGCTTGGAGAAGCTCACACATGGGGCGGTCTTCCGCCATGGTGACAGTGGGTGTGGCAACGGTACGGATCTCAGATCCGATTGTTGGTGCTGAACTTCTACGAGGTCTTCGAGGTTTTCGAACAAGCTCACGTAATGGGCTCGTGGACCTTGAAGAACGAGTGCGCATGCACTAGAGATAAAAACCAATCAAAACAAAATCAAGTTAAATCCACAGTGAACTTAAACCAATAATCACAAGCAAGTGGCTTCTTTAATAAAGGTACACCACTCACAGGGATACAAAGGCAAGTTTTATATCTTTGGTTTGGGAACTTATTATGTTCACACCCCCAGTTGGTAGGTGTTCTGTCTTGGTTTGCGACGGTTGGTTTTTATGTATTATTTATTATTCACAAGAAAAGACGGATGTTTTTGTGTTTTTGTGTATGGGTTTAAAAACTTTTGGACAATATTTTTGGTATCGTCTCGTAATCTAAAATCGTTTCTCTTTAAGAATCACCTTAAAAGAAAACCGATTCAGAAAATGTTAGCATTAAAAAATATATATATTAAAGTGATGGTCATTCTCATATTGTAACTTTGTGTCGTTTGTTAAGATTAGTAATAGTTTAGTCATTGAGCCTTGGACTTGGCAAGCTAATATGTTACGTGCTATGTTTCATAAGCCTAGTTATCCAACCATGTAACCAAGTCCAAGCCCAAGCCCATAGAAAGCCCATAGGGCATCTCATGTTAAGAACTATTTAAACACCTCAAAGGCTCATTTGAGGTGTGTGCTTGTGTGTGTATTTGTGTGTGTTTCTTAATAATATTCTCTCTTCTTTCTTTCTCTACTCTCTCTACTTTCTCTCTCTAAAATACATAAATACATATCTAAATACATATCAAGTCACCATCTTTCCTTCTCTTCTTCTTCTAATCTTTTATATTTGTGATAAAGTTGATATATCTAAGGTCCTACAAAAAACGTTACGATCTGTTTTGTTGTTTTTAATTTTTTTGGTGTTTTAACACTTTAGGAAAATTGTTAATGACTTTTTTTATGTTTTGATTTAAAATTTACTAAAGTGGTGGTTTTTGTACAATGAATGAGGTGAAATAACACTAATCTCAAATGACGCTATAGAAACGCGCACACCTCCGCGGCAGCGGCGCCAAAAATTGATTGGTGCGGAACAGTCAACCTAAATCAACCAAACATATGGTCAACAAGGTCAAACTATCTAGACCAATGCTTCCGAGTAATAAAGGGTATCACCAGGTCGTTATGTCCCGACGAGATGTGGATTGTGCTTTAGCGTACATGTGATCGGGTGATTATTCACAGAAAAGGGGTGTAATAAGAATTATTTGGAAATTATTAACACATATAGCTTAGGAAAGCTACGTGATTGATTACGGGAATTGAGATTAAGAAGATTTGAGCTAAAACCTAAAAACGTACGTTTTAATTAAAAACGTACGCTGACGAACGAAACAGAAAGTACAACTGATGAACGGAAAAGGTTACAAGTGTAAAATTATTATTTTTACAATCCTAACAAATAAAGAAAATTTTAAGAAAAAGAAAAATTATTTTTACACTATTTAATTATTAATTATTAATTAATTACTAATTATCTATTTATTAACTAATTAAACTAATTAGAATTATTAAAAATACTAAAAAGGCTTAGAAAATTAAGAAAAATTTTAAAAATCTAATTAACCATCATAGGAATCCTAAAAAATTATAAAAAGTTGATTTTATATATTTTTAAACTAATTTACTAATTATTAATCTAATTATTACCAATTAAACTAATTATATTATAAAAAATAAAAAATGAACAGTATAAATTCTAGAAAAATTTATAAAAATGTTTTACCTTATATAAAAGCTTGAAAAATTATAAAAACTAGGTTGTACTTTATAAAATATAATTATGCTATTTAATTACTTAATTTTGCTTAATAATTAATTAAACTAAAATTAATTCTAAAAACCACTAAAAGACAAAAGAAAAATCTGAAAAAATTTCTAGAATTACTTTAACCTAAAAGAGAATTAATAAAAATATAAAAATGATATATTGCTTATAAATAAGCTAAAAAGAAAATTAAAATGATAATTTCTATAAAATAGAAGCTATCACTAAAATTAAAGTTGGTTTTTTGTGTTTTTTCTTTTTCCAAACTAATTTTACACTAAAAACTAATAACTTTTATGAAATCACTTTTTAAGTAGCTCAGAAATAAGCACTTTGAGTGCTTATTTGTCCAACAGTTGACTTTGGTTGACTGCACAAGGAATTTAGCTCAAATGGGAGTGTGTGGGGTCTACAATGGTAAATTTGGTTCCTCTGAGTTGTTTAAACAATATTGAGCAAGTTTCACACAGATAAGTTGGCTGAATAAGCTACAAGACTACAATAAGCACTTGCTTATAGTGGGTTCTGGGTCAGAAATGGGACAGAATTTGAGGACAAATCCAAGTGGGGTCCACTGGTCCCTAGGTCAAACAAAGGGTCAATTCTTGAACCCTGGTAGGAGGGGGGTTGGGAAAAGCCAATTGTGGAGTGTGGGACCCACTGGGGTGGCCAAATACTACCACCAAAGGTGGTGGTGTTGGAAGACTGCTGATGCACAGGGCAAATGGTTGCCCTGCAGGTCAGTTTGAGGGGCTGTTTAATCCACAAAATAAAATCACAAAAATGCAAAAATTGTGGAAATCAGAAGTTCTACTGGTATACTAACTACCCAAGAAATTTCAAACCTCAAAACCAAACACAAAAATCATGGAAATTCATGCCATATTGGGTAATTTCTGAACATGCACTTTGACTTTTTGAGTAAATCTTGCAAATTGACTTTTTTGAGGTTCAATCTCAATTTATTGACTTAAAATACACTGATAAGCTTAAATTAAGTTAAACTAATGTAAATTAACAACTTTCAAACCAATGTGAATGCTTTTTGGACTCCAAAACCCACACAGTTAACTGTGTGGGTAAGATTTTTGTGATTTTGACTTTGGATAGAACTGGGACTAAATTGATGATCAATTTGACTTAATATGACCCTAAGCAGTTAATTTAAACCAAGAAAAATACTAACAAACAACTAGAGCTCAGCAAAACAGCATGATCCAAACACCCTTAATTGTGACTGATTTGGTGATTTTTTTAGCTAATGATAAATTCAGACCATGAAATTGATTCCCAAGACCTTATTATGATATACTAAGCATAAGTGAACAGATAAACATCAATCAAGAACAACAAATACCTAAGATTACCTAAGAGGCTAAAATGACAGTTAAACAAGAAATCTTTAGCACACTGCTATTTCTGAGAACAAACCTAGATGTTAAGCAATATTATAACTAAGATCTATTAAATAAGCACAAATAAGCTGAGATAAACAATATTTAAGCTATTAAACAGCAGAAGTATGAAAAATGAGAAAATTTCTTACAAAGCCTTCCAAGCAAATATAAAAGAACTAGGACCAATAGAACCAACCTATAGGCTTCCCATGAAGCCACTAACCTAGAGCCATCCTTAATCTACCCTGCTCCAGCTTTGATCTCCTTCCTTCTTGATTTTTTTATTTTTGAGTATGATTTTTCTTGATTTTTTTATTTTTCTATTTTTATGATTACAAGTCCACTAAGTGATATCTAACTATTAGAAACTTATAAGAAAGCTTAAAGAAGCTTAACCAACTACTGAACAACAAGTTTTAAACAATTTTAATCATATTAAGATTTTAAGTAAAAACAAGCATAACTGAATTAAAAAGGAAACACTGAATTCAATTGTTGGAATGAGTTCAAAATGTATTAAAAACACTTAGTACATTGACTGGAAACTGAAAATTACACTTTAAAGATAAAACTTATGAAATGCGACATACATTAAACTACATAAAAAACTACACACTGCTTCTTGCTTCATCTCTTCCTTTATATAAGCTTGAATTAGGGTTTAGGAGACCCCTTTGTCCTTTCCCAGCAGCAAAATCAGCCATAGGATGAATACATTTTGATCTTGGCCGTTTAATGGTTTTCATGCCCGAATGGTTTTTTGGAGTTTTCCTCAGATTATTGAAGCCAGAAGGATACATTTGGAGTGTAGCTTTTGTTTGAGTAGGCACGGGGGGGGGGGGGAGGGGAATTTGAGTGTGCAGGTGGTGAAGGTAGGGGTGATGATGGTGTGGGTTTGGCTGTTCGCTGGGGTGAGTGGGGTGAGGTGGAAGAGGCGGTCAAAGGGGGTCAAAGTTGGGGGGGTCAAAGTTTGACCGAGGTTTATTATAAAACAGGGGAAGTAGTATTGAGTGGGGAGTGAGATTTGGTTGTGGTGGGCTGAGGAGAGGGTGGAGTGGGCCTAGAGTTATAAGGGTGAGTGGATTGGGCTTGGATGTGTTGGGGTTGCGTTTGGTTTTGGTTTATTGCAAAATAAAGGGTCCGGTTGGTATAGTAATCACAAAGACCAAAATTGAAATTTCCACCAAACCAAGGGACTGCAATTGTAATTCTCAAAAAGTATCCCCAAGGACCAATGTTGCCAAGTTAAATAATCTACAAACCATTTTTGCAATTTTTTTACTTTTCAAAAATTACTAGGGACTATTTCTGCAAATTTCCAAACTACAGGGATCAAACATGTTAATTTTCCAAACTTTTCACCCAAAGTCCATTTTTGATAACTTTTGATTTTTTAAGGACTTGCGTTGACTTTTCTTTCAAAATAAATGCATAGGGACTATTTTTGACAAATTTTGAAACTTGGGGGACTGAAACTGCCAATATTACAAACTTTGATCGTTTTTCATTTGTTTTTGCTCATTTTGCATTTAAAACAAATAAACACAATCCCTGGGATAATTTAAGAATTTTGATGACTTTTCGATTGTTTTTGTATGTTTTGGCAGTTTAAATACAACAAAAATGATGAGTGTTTGCGCACTCATCATAGGGCTTGATTAAACAAACTTTCATTCATTCAATTGTTTGTATGGGAAGTCTTGTGTCTTTGTGACCAAGCCTAGATCATTGGGGATCTAGTTGGGGTTTGATACTTCCGTGGGAAGTTTTGGTAGTGGTCTTGGTGACCCATAGGTTAAGTCAAATCGCGAGATTCTTGAGGGTGGTTTCCGAGGGCGGAATACCGTGGGAGTAACTCCTTCTTTGTGAGCATCAATATTGTTGAATATTGGTGGAGTGAATTGTAACAGTTTGTAGTCCACCGAAAGGATTATACTAGTGAATAGTATCGGAGTCGCGGATTCACAACTGGACGTATGGATGGTATAAACCCCCCCATCCCGAACCAGTATATATCGTTGTGTTCTTTACTCGCTTTATATACTTTGGTTGTGTTCGTGGTTGTTTGGATTGATTATACAACCACTTGGTTTTCTTTGAGGCTTAAAGTTTTTAAACGTCTTAAAAGCCCAAGAAACCGTATTCACCCCCCCTCTACGGTTCTACAATTGGTATCAGAGCGGAATACTCAAGTTTTTTAGCGTTAAAACCTTCCTGAAAAGTCGTTTTAAGTCAAAGACTTCTTTCCCAAAAATCTAAAATCCTAATCAAGATTTTTGGAAAAAGTAGAGTATAGATCCATGGCTCAAGAGAACTATAAAGAGGGGCGCTCTATGGAAAGACCACCTCCATTTGAATACCAAGGATTCCGTTTTTGGAAAATCCTATTTGAGACCTATGTTAGGTCTAAGGATTATGACTTGTGGTATATCTTTCAAAATGGTGATTTCGATGATAACGAAAAGAAGATGGCCAACAAGAATCATCAAGCCAAAATGATGATTTATGATGCCCTACCTCAAAAAGAGCTTGAGAGAGTGTGCATGTGTGAGACCGCAAAGGAGATTTGGGACTTACTCCTTTTTGCTCACTTTGATACCACACAAGTCAAGAATTGGCAACATGAAGAAGTAGAAGAGAAAACCATTGCGTCCACTATGGGTTCAAGTAGATATGACAAAGAGGGAGATTACAAGAATCAAGAGATGGCACTCGTTGAAATGGTTTGGAGTGACGATGAAGATGTCAATCAAGCAAACAAGGAAGCAACATGTCTTATGGCGATTGAGTCTCATGAGGTACAATCTAACTCCACTACTAGCAAAACCTCTTTTGATATATTTGAATTGCAAGAGGAAAATGAGGAATTACTTAAAAACTATGAGGAAGTATTTAGAAAATTAAAACTAACTATGAAAGAATAATGCTCATTTCAAAAGGAACTTTCTAATGCACTTCACAAAAATAATGAACTTGAAATTGAAGTAAAGAGACTTGTCACTCATCATGAGAATGTTGAACCATGTAAGGATTGTGAAAACCTTACACTAAAGGTTGTCTCCTTGAGTGAAGAAGTCTCGGAACTTCAACAAAAGTCATTAAATGTTATTAAACTCAAAAATAGTGATAACGATTTGAAAGAGATGCCTAATCATCCAAAAGTGTCCCAAGAAAAGAAAGATCTTGGATTACAAACAACGAAAAAATAATCTCCTCCGAACTTATTGCTAAACCTCTAAATTTTGAGAAAACAAATGAAAATAAAAATCTCAAATTCTCTGAATCTGACGCGCTTGTTGACGCGTCAACGCGCCAGAAGCGCGCTAGAAGTCTGAGAAAAAGAGGATTTCAAACTAAAAACTCTATCAAAGATATCAATGCTCAAGTTCCTCTTGCAAGCCCTAGACATAATCAAAGATCCAGTGAATGGAGTGAAAACACAAAACCATATTACAACCTCGTCTCTTACAATAGTTCCAAATATACTCACGCTAGAGTTGACCAAAGACCACTCTTACCTACCCCAAACATGAGATCATACCCTTTAGATCAAAGACATTTAAGGCCCAATTTTCAAAACAAAACATATGTTCAAAATAATCCTTGGTCTACTCTTTCAAAATATGGAATCAAACAATTGTATATACTGATTCAAGACCCAAGAGTTTTCAACTTGGGATTTTTGTGTGCTAACCATGTTGGACCCAAGAAACAATGGGTACCAAAAGCTTGAGATACACTTTAAATGTTAGGTATGCTTTGAGGAGAAGCCACTTTCAAGATCTCAATCGATTATGGATGTTGACCGTAAGCATACCATGCTTGAAATCATCTCTAAGGTAATGGATACAAAACTAGGTAATGTGTCTCGCAACCTCAATTTAAGTCTTGCATCTATGATAGATAATTCCAATCTTTGGCATAGGAGATTAGGTAATGCTAACATGCGATTAATTCACAATGTTGCATCTAAGGAATTAGTTAGAAAATTGCCCAAAGAAAAATTTAATAATCATTTTTGTGATGCATGTAAAGTAGGTAAACAAGTCCATGCAAGCCATAAGCTTATAAACATGATCTCTAAAACAAGAGTTTTAGAACTACTACATATGGACTTGTTTGGACCATCCGATATTCAAAACTATGGAGGAAACTTCTACACTTTGGTAATAGTAGATGACTACTCGAGATTCACTTGGACATTATTTCTAAAAACTAAAAATGAAGCATTTAATAAGTTCAAAGTCTTAGGGAAAAATTTGCAAAACCTACTTGGATGTTCAATTGTCTCAATTCGAACGGATCATGGTAGAGAATTTGATAATGAAATTCAATTTGGAGTCTTTTGTGATAAATATAGAATATCTCATAATTTTTCGGCTCCTCGCACTCCTCAATCCAACAGGGTAGTTGAAAGGAAGAATAGGACGTTACAAGAAATGAGTCGCACTATGTTAAATGAACAATCCATACCTCAAAAATTTTGGTGTCATGCTGTAGAAACCGCATCTTACATACTTAATAGGGTCTTGATTAGAAAAATCATTAATAAAACACCTTATGAGATTCTTAGAGGTAAAAGACCTTCCCTAGAACACTTTAGAGTTTTTGGTTGTAAATGTTTAATCTCCAACTCATTAGAAAACTCTAACAATACTAGTAATTACAATGGAATCTTTCTAGGATACTCACTAACATCAAAGGCTTACATTGTACTTAACAAGGAAACTTTAAAAGTTGAAGAATCGTATAATGTAATCTTTGATGAAACTCCTCCAAAATCTAGAACATTGCCTTTGCTTGATGATGACATCATAGAAGAAGATGCATGCCAAAATAAGATAGAATTGTCTAACAATGATCTAGAGGAAATATTGCCTAGAGTTGAAAACATTAAGGAAGTTAGAGATCAACCCATGGATCAAGTCATAGGAGAATTAGATGAAAGAACTCTTAGGTCACATGCCCAAGACAAAAGCAATGACTTTGCATTTGTGTCAACTATAGAACCTAAAAATATTAAGGAGGCCATAAAAGATGAAAATTAGGTCATGGCAATGCAAGAAGAGTTAGATCAATTCTTAAGCAACGATGTATGGAGTTTAGTTCCGTATCCTGATGGTCACACTATTATAGGCACAAAGTGGGTTTTTAAAAATAAACTTGATGAAAATGGTGTAGTATGTAGGAACAAGGCTAGGCTAGTGGCATAAGGCTATAACCAACAAGAAGGTATTGATTACGATGAAACCTACGCACCCGTTACACGATTAGAGTCTATAAGAATCTTGCTTGCATATGCATGTAGTCACAATTTTAAACTTTTTCAAATGGATGTAAACAGTGCATTTTTAAATGGAGTCATCGAAGAGGAAGTATATGTAGCACAACCTCCCGGTTTTATTGATTTTCAAAAAGCTAATCATGTTTATAAGCTCAAAAAGGCTCTATATGGACTTAAACAAGCTCCTAAAGCTTGGTATGATAGGTTGCAATCTTTTCTCTTGATTAATGAGTACAAAATGGGTATGGTAGGTAATACTCTGTTCTCTAAAACTAAAGGAAACCATCTTATTATTATTCAAATTTATGTTGATGACATCATTTTTGGATCAACATGCCAATCGCCTTGCGATGAATTTGCTAAAATTATGCATAGTGAATTTGAAATGAGCATGATGGGTGAACTTAGTTTCTTTCTAGGATTACAAATCAAACAATTGAATGAAGGGATATTTTTTCAACCAATCCAAGTATATATGTGAAATGCTTAAGAAGTTTGGCTTGGGAAACTCTAAGGCTACAAAACCCCTATGTCTAGAAAGAGAGTTCTCACCCTAGACAAAGATAACAAATCAATGGATAGTACTAAGTATAGGGGCAT